>JAUTBS010197359.1:0-11773 GCA_032361285.1 Aequorea victoria | reverse complement strand
GATGTCTATTCCTCAGACTAAAAATGGCCATGGAGAAGTCCTACTGTGTAATTCTGATGGTGGCAGATGTACTAGATTTGCATAGATTTGACACTTGCGGCATCTTTTGACGAACCTGACGCAGTCCGTTTCCATTGTCATATAGAAATAGCCTTGCCGCAAGATCTTTTTGGTCAACATCATCCCGTTCATGTGAGGCCCACAGACTCCTTCGTTCACTTCTCTGATGATTTCATGACCTTTCTCGTCTGTCACACAAAGTTTATTCACCCCTAAATAAGCCCTTTTATACAGCTTTCTGCCACATATAACGAACTGAGCTGATAACCTTCTGATGGCTCTATTATCCTTCTCGCTGGCATCTTCTAGATACTTTCCCTCATCAATGAAATTTTGGATGTCGTGAAACCATGACAAACCATCTCCTTCTTCTAATTCCAAGGTGCAATTTCATATGCTCTCATGCTCCTCTATTCAATCACCAAAGGCCTCATCTCGATCTTTGCTGGTATGTCAATCATGGAGGCGAGAGTGGCAAGGGCATCAACAAATTTATTCTAAAGACGGGATACATGGATGAAAATAACTTCCTCAAAACTGGGAATGAGTCGATCGACCTCTTGATAATATGACATTAGTTTTTCTTCTTTAACCTTCCATTTTCCACTGCCTTGGGAAACAACCAAAGCTGAGTCCCCGATCACTTCTAGTTTTCTCGCGCCCAATTCCAAGGTGACTTCCATTCTGGTGAGACACACTTCATGTTTGGCCTGATTATTGGTAACCTCAAAGTTTAGCTTGTAGGCCAACAGAACATGCGAGTCATCTGGAGTGACAAACAATATCCCGATGTCATAACCATATTGGTTTGAAGCACTGCCAAAGTATAATATCCACATATCATTCTCAACTGTCAACACATCTTCATTAGAAAATTAAAATTTTGATTCTTCTTGTCCCTCAACTGGCTGATCTGCTAAGAATTCTGCTACGGCTTGTCCTTTTACCAATTTTTTAGTCTTGTAGTGCAGTTCAAATTCGGCCAATAATAACAACCATCGGGCCAATCTTCCTGTCAGTACAGGTTTTTCGAACAGGTACTTAAGTGGGTCCATTCTGGAAATCAACACTACAGGATATGCCAGCGTGTAGTGTCGTAACTTTTTTGATGACCACACTAAAACCCAACAAGTTTTCTCCAGTGGCATGTATCGGGCTTCACAATCTGTCATTTTCTTGCTCAAGTAATACACAGCCCTTTCTTCGCCGTTGTTCCCTTCTTGCGCTAACATACAGCCCATTGCAGACTCGTCCACTGATAAGTACAAGATCAGAGGTTTGCCTAGTTCCGGAGGAGAAAGCACAGGAGGTTTTTGTAGGTACTCTTGGATTGACTCAAAGGTGTTCTAGCAATGCTAATCCCTGGAATTTGGTATTCTTTCTAAGCAAATGGAAAAGTAGTTCACAGGTGGTAGTCAATTTCGAGATGAAACGACTAATGAACTGAATTTTTTTAAAGAATCCTCTAACTTCTTTCTCCGTCCTCGAGGGTGGTATTTCTAAAATTGTCTTGATCTTGGAGGGATCCACTTCTATTTCTCTTTGTGTGATGATGAATCCCAACATCTTTCCTGTTGTAACTCTAAAAGGACACTTTTGTGGGTTCAACCTCATTCGGTACTTCCAGATTCTTTCAAAGAATTTCTCTAAGGCTAGGGTATATCCTTCATGGTTTTTAGATTTGATGATCATATGATCGACGTATACTTTCACTTCTTTATGTAATATGTCGTAGAGTAACACCGTCGCAGCACGTTGATACGTGACTCCTGCATTTTTCAAACCGAAGGTCATAACCCTATAACAATATGTCCCCCACGGTGTGGTGAACGTAGTCTTTTTTCTATCTTCGGGTGCCATGAAAATCTGATTATAACCTGAAAATCCATCCATGAAAGATAACAGTTCATGTCCGACAGTATTGTCCATGAGAACGTCTATATGTGGTAGAGGGAGGTCGTCTTTGGGACTTGTCTTGTTAAGATCATGAAAGTCAACACAAACTCGTACCCGATCATCTTTCTTTGGAACAGGGACAATATTAGCAACCTACTGGAGGTGCTCTATCACTTGAAGAAAGTCGGCGTTTACTTGTTTGGTAACTTCCTCCTTGATTTTGAGGGCCCAATCAGGTCTCACGCGTCTTAGCTTTTGTTTTATAGGTTTGGCATTGGGATAGAGGGGTATCTTGTGCTAGACAATATCTGGGTCAATCCCATGCATGTCTGCGTACAACCATGCAAAGATGTCTTTAAATTCATTTAATAATTTGTTTAATGGTTCACATTCGTCTTTTGATAAAACAGAACCGATATGAACCATTTGTGGATCCTTCTCAGTACCTAAATTTATTGAAAAAGTTTCTTCAATTAAGGGTTTAGCGTGCATTTCTTCTTCCTTTTCAATTAAAAGTTTTATCTTTGGGGGAACAACCCTATCAAATTCGTCGGAGTTAGCAATCAATTATTTGTAAGGAAGTACAATAGGGTAATCAGAAGAGTTCTCCATATTATTATAATTGTCATGGAGGGTTAGAGATTTTGACATATACTTGGTTGTAGTAGAAGACCGAGACACCCCAATAGGTGGATGTCCGGCAGACTCACCACTGGACTCTGACTCTGTAGATGTTGATGAGTCCAACTCGGACTCTGACTCACTATCTACATCATTCAGAACATTATATTCATAGGTCTAATTTCTTGTTACAATGTTACCATCACTTATTATTTATCCGGAACAGTCGACTGGATCATCGCTACCCAGCATAGCGATCTCTTCCGTGGCTTCTTCCATATGTATAGGAGTTTCTCCTTCAAAGAGTGACCCCAACGTGAATTCCTCTAGGTCTTCTGCACATTCTTTTTCGCATGTCTTCTCTGCTACACCTTTGTCTTCTGCCTCGTCTTTCTCGGGCCCATTGTCGGTTAGCTAATCTTTGAAGAATATCTCCAGCCCAGGTATTTTTTTGCCCAGACCCTTCATCGATCCATGGTTTCAAAAATCCATACAACGGAAAAGTCTCACATTCCTTCACATACTGACCCTTTGAAGGCCCATAGGCTAGCAATGGAGCCAGGTATTCTGTGTCAGTTCTTTTCTCTCATGCCCTCCTCTATGATTCCACTCTCTCTTTAGTAAGGTCTTGTTTTGTGGGCTTGTATCCCAGGCCAAAGGTATACTGATTGCCCTAAGCACAGATTGGTTTAGTCCTACCTTGCTGACTTTTTTTAAGCCCTAGGCCTGGGAAGTATGACATTTTTCCCGTCATCATTACCATCTGAGATTTTACATATTGCTGATCTTCGTTCATCAAAGTCTGGATAGCTATTGTCTCATCGAATTCAAAACCGCTCAAGGTGAGATCTTTCTCTCCGTGGTGTATTTCAAGCAAAGGGGTGTCGTTAGTGGCAGTAGCCTGGATGCTTGATTAACCAAATATAGTCATAATAGCTCCATCCCTTACCATTTTGACCTTTTGATGGAGAGTGGATAGAACTGCTTGTACATTAGGATCATGTAACCATGGTCGGCCTAACAACAGATTGAAGGAGGCCGGCACATCCAGAACATGAAACTCGATCTCACTATTGGTGGGTCCTATGGTAGCAGCAAACTTGACCACCCTCAACACGTTTCTGCGGGTATTGTCATATGCTCGTACTCCTTGAGTAGTTGGAGTAAAATCCAGCTCTCTTAACCTGAGGCAGTGCGCTGTTCTGAGCGAGCAAACATTCAATGTTGACCCGTTATCAATCAATACCACAGGTACCCATTTTTTCAAACACTTTGTTGTTATGTGGAGAGGCTTGTTGTGTAGATGTCCTTCGATGGACAAATCTTTCTCTGAAAAGGCAATGACATTCTTCAGCTTGGTAGGAGCAACCATTCCTACCAACTGTTCGGGAGTGGTATCAATAGAGATATTGACTTTGCTCAAGGCCCTCAGCACGGCTTGCCTATGTTTTTGGGATGCCATCAGTAGCCCCCAAATACTTAGGTTAACCTAAATCTTTTTGAGCTGTTTCAGTACAACATCATCTTCCTCTCTGGCTTCTGCTACGGGCTGGCTAGCTTTGCCTCCCTCTAAGTTGGCAGGTTTGAAGTATCTCCCACTCCTGGTTAAGTGCTCAATCTCTTTCTCGGGGCTCTATACATTGTCCCAGTGATCTATGACATGGTTTGCTTCGAACAAATCTAGTCCTTCTAATCCCCATAGATCATTTTATGTCGCCTTCTCGGTTTCTGTGTTAGTTGCTTATTGGCGGTTGATTTCTTCTGCTGCCCACAATTCATCATTTTTCCAGCTATTATTGGGCCTTGAGTAGTCCCAAATATCATCATCAAGAATGAGAAGGTCTAGAATGTCTTCTCCTTCTTCAGATGGGATATCTAGGTCGGCCTTTTATTTGCCTTTTCTCCTGATCTTATTCTCGGTGGTGTTGATATTAGTGGGTCCGATGCTTATCATATTGTTGACTCCCTTATTGGCTCTTTCTTCCTCTTCTGTACTTCCCGATATATTTGGACTTTAGTTTTTCTCAACCCTGGTATGAGTCTTGTAGTTAGACTCATTCCCGGGTTCTGATCCTGAGTCCTTTTTGGTTTCCGCTGCTGTTATCGCCTCTGTTCCTGTCCCTGTTTCTGCCTCTGTTTATCATTTTGGTTTTATTTATGTTGCCTCTGCTGTCTCTATTTCTGTTGCCTCTATTTATGTTCTTGCTTTTGTCCCTGTCTGAATTCTTGCTTTTGGTTTTGCCTCTATCCCGGATCCTATTCCTGATCCTTCATTCCCTGAGTTCCCCTCCAATTCCTCTTCCAGTTTGCTTATGTCTATTTTCTCTACATCATCATCTAGTAGGGTTCTAGAGGTAGAGATGTTGTCATCATCAGAGTTATTCCACTCCTCGCTTCCGTCAAACTCATCATCTGTGCATACTTTCTCTGATTCGTCTGACGACATCCATCCATAAAAACCAACATCTATGTTGGGGTCATAGAAGGCAAACTCCACATGTTCCTCGTTGTTTGCTATCATATTGTCCTATTCCCCCATCATTTCCTCTGCGTCCTCCAGCTTTTCCAAGTCATTCTCTTCGACATACGGAGTTCTTTCTACATCTAAAAAGCACAGAAAGTTCCCTTCTGGAAGAGGTGGACTTGGTCTGACGGCCCCTTCTGGGCAGATATAAATGTTGGGGTCATAGCGGGGCGAGGTTATGTGAACATGGTTTATGTTCCGAGGGGGTGGGTTCATATGATTCGACAGTGGATTAGTGGTAACATTAGGTTTAGCCACCGTTGGGGGCGAGATCACCTTATTATCAATCAAATTCTGGATCTTGTGTCGAAGCTTCATACAATACTGGATGGAGTGCCAAGGCATCTGATGGTATTCACAGTATGCTGTAGGGTTAAAATTGGCAGGAGGTAGATTTGGAATAAGTGTTGGTACGAGGGGGATCAAGTGCCCTTTCTCTAACAACCTTGGGTATAGTACAGAGAACAGAACATTGAGTTCATTGAATACTCTTCGAACTAGTGGGATTGCAGGTGGGGGCCTAAACGGTCTTAACTGAGGGTTAAATGACTGAGGGTTGAACGACCGGAGGTTTAATGGTTGAGGGTTGAGAAGGTTTACTTCTACGGCCCCCAACATGTTATTATTAGGCGGATTCGGATTAGCTTGGTTGGTTGGGTAACTGCTCTAACCCTGATAATTCTGCCCCTGATAGTTCAGACTTTGATAAAATTTCTTGGCACTTTGCTGACTTGTACCTGTCTCGGTCTTAACTTTTGTTTTGACCTTTGTCTTCTCAATTTCTCCCGATTGGAGGGCATCCTCAATCTGAATTCCCACATCAAATAATTGCTCAAAAGTTATGAGTGGCTGAGTGATGAGGTACTTTCTAAACTGGGGCTGCAAGTTCTTTACTATTGTTCGGACCTATTCTTTCTCTGTAGGCCAGTTGGTCAATTTAGCTGCTTTATCCCTCCAGTGGGTCAGGAAGTCAACAAAAGCTTCCCGAGGGTTCTGCTTGGTAGTCTTCAGCTCCCTGATGGTTGTGTCCAGCTGGGCGTTGTAATTGTATTGCCCAACAAAAGTCGTAGCGATATCTTCCCAAGTTCTGGTTCGGGTGGCTTCTAAGGTTAGAAACCAACATTGAGCGGCCCCTAAAAGGGACCGGTGGAAGAGTTGTGCTTTCAGCTAATCATCGATGCTCATGGGAGATAGGGTACTGACATACATCCATAGGTGAATCCTAGGATCTCCGGTACCGTCAAATTTTTTCATGTCTGGCATCTTGAATTTCTCGGACAGTTTGGCATTGGGAAACAGACAGAGTCCTTCAACATCGAGCATATATTCATCGACTCCTCTGGCTTTCCTTAACACCTTTTCTAACCTGTCTATTTTTTCAGATAGTAAGACTTCCTAGGCCAAGGCCGGGTCTATCACAGCGGTAGCTGCAGTAGCAGCAGCAGTAGTAGTGGCAACTGGTTGAGCAACATTAACAGCTGGTTGAACATCGTTGAAAATAACAGTAGCGGGTCTATTTCCTGGGAGATCTGTGCCGTACTATTCATCTTCCCAAGGTTGGTTATTGACCACCTCATCCTGCGGATTTCTCAAAACCTGATTCAGCTGTAGGGCCCAAATCTCTGCGTGGCATTGAACCTGAGCCCGGGTCTGTTCTTGGAGCGTGAGGGTCATACCTTCCAGAGCTCGCTGCATCTTCGATAGAGTTTGGATCAACGCAGCATTCGCATCGCCATCTCCTTCCATTGTATTGTTTTTTGGATTGGAATCTGATCTTTTGAGTCTTCCACTCGGTAATCGAATCCAGGTGGGCGTAGCGTCAGGGCTTGAAGAAGCAATGATACCCCGATTAGATAGAAGAAGAGATGGAAAATGAATTAGCTCGTAAGACAATACAACTTTAGACGGTCCTAAAGAGCAGAAAGACACTGAAAACGATGCTAAGAGCGCGGAAAAAGATGGGTAGCTAAAACCCGGAAAATGAAGAACGTAAGAACCCTAAAAAAAAGGTTGCGGTAACAATGCCTGACTTCCCGTCTAAGATCGGAGTCTCAAACGGAAAAAAAAAGAAAGGTTTGCGGGATGGACCCGGCTTTCTGTCTGAGACCGAGGTCTTAAACGGCAAATAAAAAAGAAAGGTTTACGGGACGAACCTGGCTTTCCGTCTGAGACCGAAGTTTAAAATGGCAGAAAAAAGAAAGGTTTGTGGGACGGACCCAGCTTTTCGTTTGAGATCGGAGTCTCAAATGGAAAAAAAAAGAAAGGTTTGCCGAACGGAGCTAACTTTCTGTCTGAGACCGGGGTCTCAAACGGCATGAAAAAAGAAAAGTTTGCGGGACGGACCCAACTTTCCATCTGAGACCAGAGTCTCAAACGGCAGAAAAAAGAAAGGTATGCAGGACGGACCAGGCTTTCCGTTTGAGACCAGAGCCTCAAACGGCAAAAAAAAAGAAGAAAGATTTGCGGAACAGACTTGGCTTTCTACTTGAGACCCTGAATCTCAAACGGCAGACGAAAAGGTCCGATGGTGCGGGAGGATATCGACACGCCCTCTCCGTTGAGTCTTAGAAGACTGAGTCTCTACACGCAAAGAAAAAAAGAAAAATACGGGCACGGGACGACACCGGACTATCCATCAAGACTTATCTCTACGACCAACGAAAAAAAAGTTTGCAGGACAGACCCGACTTACGTCGAGACTTATTTCTTTATTGATAAAACAAAAGAAAAGCTGTGGGAAGCCCTGGCTTCCGTCGAAACTCTAAATCGCTAAGAATAAAAAAAAGTGAATGCTTCAGAATAGTAACCAAAGGAAGAAAAAAAATTCGCCAAGCGGCTAGAAGGGTGCGGGCTTATTAGCATGACTTTCTGTCGAGACTTATCTCTCTACGGCTATGGAAACAAAAAAAGGTGCGGGATGGACCTGACTTCCGTCGAGACTCTGAATATCTATGCTTAGAAAGAAAAGGGGAGGGGAGACGAAGTGCGACCTTTCCGTGCGAGGGTAAACTCGGGCGACAAGAAAGGTTGTATTGCGGGGTGATACTGACTTTACCGACAAGCCAGAGCTCCAACGACGGTGGACACGTGACAAAGACGACTTATACTGATATAACTGACTCGATAAAAGGGGGATGCGGTGACAAATACCAACTTACAAAATGATGCGATGACAAAGACCGACTTACACAGTAAAGGAGATGCGATGATAAAGACCGACTTATACTGTCAGTTGCAAAGGAAACGGAGGACTATCATCAGAAAACATCGAGCCGTGGCTCGATGGCGAAAGAACTCAAAAATTTCAGGGAGTTTCGAGCAAACAGAACATGAATGGGAAAGGTATGGGACCTAATAAAAAATTTGACTAGATCTTAGCCCAACAACTAAGAGACTCGTGATGACCAACGAAGGATCCCAAAAAGAAAGAGGTATGGGTTGGTGAAAACTCGACTCTTACAAAAGAGAAGAGGTTGGGCTAACAGCCTAACGACCACGAAAGTTTGAGACCTAGTCCTAGACACAAAGGAGAGAAGTCGGGTCTGAAACCTGACGAATCAAGGGTTCGAGACATCCTCAGGAGATCTCAAAAGAAGAAGGAACTATGGGTCAATGAAACCCAACTCAAAGAAACGACAAAGGGGTTAGGCAATGACTTAACAGTATCAAAATCAAGAAAGCCCACGAAAAGTCTTGGGAAAGAGGAAGCGAGACTCGGGTGATGATACCCGGCTCAGCGAAAACGACAGAGGTTAGGAAATGGCTTAACGAAGTCACAATTGGGACAACCCATGGAGGGTCCCAAGAAAGAGAAAGAGGCACAGATCGAGACCCGGCCAAAAGAAATGATGACAGTTAGGTAACGGCCTAACGGCGTCACAACCAGGAAAGCCCGTGGAGGGACCTGGGAAAAAGAAAGAGACACGGGTCGCGACACAACCAAAAGAAATGATGACGGTTAGGCAATGGCCTAACGGCATCAAAATCGGGACAACCCGCAAACGGTCTTGAGAAAGAGAAAGAGGCACGGGTCGAGACCCAGCCAAAAGAAACGATAACAGTTAGGCAACGGTCTACGGCATCACAACCGGGACAACCCACGGAGGGTCCCAAGAAAGAGAAAAAGGCACGGGTCGAGACCTAGCCAAAAGAAACGATGACGGTTAGGCGATGGCCTAATGGCATCAAAACTGGGACAACCCACGGAGGGTCCCAGGAAAGAGAAAGCGAGACTCGAGTGATGATACCCGACTCAGCAAAAATGACAGAGGTTAGGCATTGCCCTAACGACGTCACAAACGGGAAAGCCCGCGGAGGGTCCCAAGAAAGAGAAAAAGACACAGGTCGAGACCCGGCCAAAAGAAACGATGATGGTTAGGCAATGGCCTAACAGCGTCAAAATTGGAAAAACTCACAAAGGATCCCGGGAAAGAGAAAGAGGCATAGGTTGAGACCCGACCAAAATGAAAAAAGAAAAGAGCTACACTAATCACTCAAAAGCAAACACAAAAATAAAAAACATATAACCTATAAGGGTATTTATCCTTAAGGGAAAGTTCTAAGTTGACTAAATGCATATGAAAAGGCTTGGTAGTCCAGTAACCGGGTACCTTCTCAATAGGAATCAATAATATACCTCCACGATCAAGTAGTACTTGGTCAGGTCAAACAGTATGCAGTGATCCTTTTTACCTGTATCCAAAGGGGCATACGACCAGAAGGTTTGGTAACATCAGCCACATAGCTCCGAGACAGTAAAACTGCTGAAGTGAAGGGTAGAAAAACATTTGTATTATTTTATTTTCTTCTTTTTACTTTTTTTTTGAAAAAGTACCTAATGAAAAAGGGAAGAAAGAAGATGGAAAACCAATGCATGAGATGCTAATACTGATGATAAATTTAAGATAAGAACAATTAGAATATTTTTCAAGTTTGGCTCACTTTTAAAATAATCCCTAGTAGAGTCGCCACTATGAGGAAGCCCGCCCTCTATCTCTCCATTTTTTCTTCCCCCGTTCCTCACCTAAACGAGTGTATGCGGAATGAACCACGAGAAGAAAGAAAATAGGGGTTTTTCCCCCAAATGCGTTCGTGTTAAAGGACGCACGTTTTGGAGTCGCCACTTGGTTTCTGGATAAACCAAGAAATAATTTTTTTTTAAGGGAACTAGTCCGTCCTTACCAGAGAAATTGTTCGAGAGCTAGGGTACAAAAGGGGAAGGTGTTAGGCACCCCTCTCGCTCGAACCAAAGACCAACCTTTACTTAATTGTTCCGTTTAATTCTCGTCTTAAATTTATTAAAAGTAACATATACATAAAGGGGGTTGAGGAGAGAACATTAAAAAAAGTAAATAAAGAAATAAAACCTAACCTAAAATTAAGGCTTTCTATGCATACTTACACTTAAAAGGTATATCAAAAGGGGAGATGACAGCATATCAGTGCAGTTAATGCATATAAAATATACTATTTTCAAAGCAAAATAATACAGAAAAGGCTACTAGAAGCCACTGGTTTTTAAATAGAAGTGGCGCAAGCCACCTCATAACCTAGCGCGCGCCACTGGAACATGGTGTGCGTCACTTTTGGGTACTCTGGAGATGGCGCGCATCACTATAGAACAGTGGGCTCGTCATTCAGAGGCCTAAAAGGGGCTACTACTTTGAGAAAATAGTTTACTATTGTGTGCAAGTTTTTTATAACAGAAAGAAATATAAGACAAAAGGCATTTTAACATAAAATTCTAATAAGTAGAAAATATACAGAAAAGGCTAACAATAAGGCTACTAGAAGCCACTGGTCTTTAAATAGAGGTGGCGCCAGCCACCTTATGACCTGGCGCGCGTCACTTGGACATGGCATGCACCACTTTGGGAGACCTGAAGGTGGCGTGCGTCACTATGGATTAGTGAGCTCGACATTAGGAGGTCCAAAAGGGGCTACTATTTTCAAGGAAAATAGTGTGCTCGGGTGTATGTGCTTTTATATCTAGAATTTTAATAAAAAAGGACTTTACATACAATTCTTAAAATAAAATAAAATGACTAGGAGACGAAAAAGAAGCTAATATGCGATTCTAATGAAGGAAACATTCTTAGACGGGAAGTAAAATAGTGAAAAGAAACTGGGAAGAAGGAGGCCAAGGACCCCTTTCTCCCGTTTTATCGAATAAAAGAAGTTTTTAAGAGAAGAAATATAGAGAAAGAGATGAATAATTGGGAACCTACCGTATATCCCGTGAGCTAAGTAAAATTTCAAGTAATTTCCCCAGCTCAGCTTTTCCTCACGTACGGCACGCCTCCGGGAGTCCTTCCACGCAATCTTTGAGCCTCCAACATCCTTCCAATACTAAGGATTTTGAATTTTGGTTCATTTTAGTGAACTTTTGGGATTAGCTTAAGCTTAGTCTAAGAATGTTTGAGCCTCCAACATCCTTGGCCTCCAAACCTCTACAAGATTCACTAAAATGAATCTTGTAGAGGTTTCAATCTTGTAAAGGTTTGGTGCTCTTCAGAATTGGGGGTCTGTTTTGAGGTGGGGAGGGGTCCTATTTATAGACTTTTCGGGCGAGGAGATGACTTATGTCGAAGGCTCCTATCAAGTGGCGTCCGTCATGTGGAAGGGAGCGTGCGCCACTTTGAGGTGGCGCGCGTCAGGGGTAAACGGGGTTTT
>JAUTBS010197248.1:0-11773 GCA_032361285.1 Aequorea victoria | reverse complement strand
AGCTTCATGAGTCAACCCAAGATCATAGTGAGTGGACCCAAGTCAAAGACCCATGCCAGTGTCGACATGTCTCGGCCTAGACATTGACCCAACCTAAAGAATGCCACTATGAGTCGACCCAAGTAGCCAATGAGTTGACCCAGATGCAATGAGCTAACATAGATCTTCAACCAGTAGACCCACGACATCGAAACAACACTTCTGCACCATTGAGTCGACCCACAGTAGCATTCTATCAAACAACAGAGATAGAATCACCCTGAGTCGACCCAGTTCTTAAGTAAGTCAACTCACCAGCAGAGTAGTATACTCCAAGGTATTTGAGTCAACCCAGAATTACTTTGAGTCGACCCAAAAGTTTGCTGAAGCTAATTTTCGTAATTAATGGAAAAGAACAATGATATTTCAGAGTATTAAATGCTAGAATTTGATCTTTAACGATTATATTCAATCAGAAGATATTATGGGGTTTTGTTTCAGTTGCAATCCCAAGAAGATACAACAAATTATTGAAAAAGAGAATACAAAGATCACATAATTTTATTATAGGATCATTCTACAGTGAAAACAGACTTGACGTAAAGCGTCATTAATTTGAAATAAGATTTGAAGTTCTAATTTGAAGATCAGAATCCAAAGAAGACAAATGACAGAAATTAAATGCAATGCACTCCTCATAATCAAGATCAATTATTGCAAAGATCTCTTCTCAAAGATATGATTCAGATAAATATCTATATAAAAATATTGTTTGTCATAGACCAAAACAGACTAAGAAATACCAAGAGAGAAAAACTCAATATACACCAGATCAGAATATCTTTCTGTCAATCACTCTGTCCAAGAGAGAAATAAAAAATAAAAGAGAAAATCTTGTATCACCCATTCAAGATCAGAAACAGATTCTCTCATCATTGATTCAGAAGAAACCTAATAACTACTATTCATCATCTTGTTCATAGGTTCTTTATTACAGTGCTACAGTATGCAAATATCAACTATTCACAGAGAGTATTTCATTTGTAACTACTCATTATAAAAGTAAGGGTGAGTCACCATCTACTTCACTGTGTGTGTGGTCTAACACACAAAATAAAAGATTAAGAGTGCTAGAAGTCTGAGGGCTTTGTAACGCAATTTCGTAAGTCTTTGAAAATGTTTGAAACATTAGAGTACAAGTGCTAGAAGACTGGAGGCTTTGGAACGTAGCTTGGTGAGTCTTCTCTAGGAAGCTGAAGCGCATATCACAAGTGCTACAAGTCTGAGGGCTTTGGAACGCAGCTTGGTGAGTCTTTCAAAAGGCTTGGAACATTATATTACAAGTGCTAGAAGCCTGGAGGCTTTGGAACGCAGCTTGGTGAGTCTTCTGTAGAAAGCTAAAGCAGATATCACAAGTGCTAGAAGTCTGAGGACTTTAGAACGCAGCTTGGTGATAGCTTGTAAAAGATTTGAAGTATACCCGTAAGTGCTCTCACATAGTGGAAAAATCTCAAGGAATTCTTGAGAAGTGGAAGTAGGATGGGATAGTTGAACCACTATAAAAATTACGGTGTCATCTTTCTAACTCAATATCTTTACTGCTTTCATAATTATTTGTGTATATATCTATATATAGTACTGATATAGTTTAAATTAATTTTAAACTAATTTTTTTTTAAAAGACCCTATTCACTCTCCCTCTAGGGTCATTCTTCGAATAACACATGGTGCTGTTGAAATTCAAAATCCATGTAATGGACAAATGTTCAAGGTTAATAGTCAACATTTAAAACCTTACGTAGAAGGCATCACTGATGGTGCCGTTATCGAATCCATTGACTTGATGAATCTGACTTACCTCTACCTTTTGTAGTACGTATGCCCTCATCTCTCTTTTTGCATTTACGTTGAGGATAATGTTTACTATTAAACTCGGGGTACACCATATATGGAATTCCTTTTATTTATTTGATTTTTTTTATTCTCATAAAAAAATATAACAAATGAAAGAGAAGAAAAAAGAAAAATACATAGTAGCACTCCTTGATTCACTTCGTTTCCTCCCCAATCTGTTGTGGCTCACAATCCACTCTACATAGATGATTACGACATTAAAGATTTTTAACCTCCAGTTCTTCTCCTTCAATGAAGGCCTGTAAGAACAAGTATCCATAGAACACGATCGAGAAAGCAATAAAAATCATGGTCACTTTCTCTGGGTCCAGTTCATAACCGAACCAATGGGGCATTAAAATGAAAGATAAGAAGGGAAATGATTGTCCATACTAGATAGAGATTTCTCTTTCTTAATTTTTAGTGGTACACTCCTTCCTCAATACCCTAAGCCCTTTATATAGAAAAATAAAAGCATATCAAGGAATGAGGAAGGAGATTTTTCGTATCTTCAAAAATTTTGCATCTTTAAAAAAAACGGATGTTACTACTCCGTATCAGGTCTCTGTATCACGTGGGTGACCTGATGTCTTAAAATCTGACTTTAAATGAACATTCATTACTAATGTCTAAGTAGGTAGTTGGTATTTAAATCTTAGTTGAGTGAATACGCTACCACACCAGCCTTGGTAGTTTAGATCTTTAAGTGAGACGAGTGCGGTATTTAGGAACCCGATACACGTGTGCAACTATGTGCTGCAGTTGTAAGTCCTATAAAATCTCAATGATGATCATGTGTGACTAGCTGTGGGTCCAAGTGGAGCCGAAGGAGAAAACTTAACGAGTATTATCAATGACGAAAGAACTAGGTAAGCAACATCCTCAAACTTGGTCGAGGCACTGGGTGGTTAACAGTCCATCCCAAAACTCTTATTTCTTTTATTAATTACAGTAAAACAAAATAATGAAAATAAATAAAAATAAAAAAAATAAAAAAACACAATTCCATCCCGTTCAGATGAAATTCCAATGGTTTTTATTTTTTATTTTTTATTTTTTTTCCTTTTCTTCTTTTTATTTTATTTTATTTTATTTTATTTTTGTTTGGCCATTGTATTTAAAAAAACACTTTTATGTATACATTTAGTTTTTATTTTACGTTAGTATCTCGTTCTAATGGTCTCTTTTTGCATTTGTATTTGTCTCTCACCTTTTGTAGATTTCACTGGTTTCCTTCACTTTCTTCCTCCTATCCTTAGAAACTAGGTGATATCTCTCTTTTTCTCTTTCCCTTTCTTATTTTTATTCTTTATTTTTGCAACTAGGTGATATCTCTCTTTTTCTCTTTTCCTTTCTTATTTTTATTCTTTATTTTTGCATGCCATTAAAGACAATGTTAATTAAGTTGAAGGGCATCTATCAATTTTAGGTTGTGTCATTAACACAAGACTTGATCTTACATTTTCCTTCAAGTAGTGAATTTATGCTTAATAATTAATAAAAGCAGTTTCAATAAGCTGAGACTTTGGTTTACCTTCATTCATAATTTTAAACTTATGAACAGTAGTGTTGATAAAATTGTGAAAAATTAGTGGTGAGTTCTTATGTTCTGATAGAATCTTATCACTTATCATTGTACATTCACGTTCACACGATTAAAGTGTATTTTAAGACTTATAATTATATAACAGCAATTTTTCCTTGGTCTAACGAATAGTCATGACTCTTATAAAATGAGTATATTTCTAAAATAAAAATATATAAAATCTAAAAAAATAGGATAAAAATAAAAATGAAAAAATAAATGTCCTACCCGACAAACTCACTTTGTAACCAGGCTTCCTGCCTCAATAAGCAGTGAATGTTCGCGTCAAACGGTGACCAATTGGGGAACGTCAATTATGTGGCTATCTATGGTTTATAGCCTTTGTGACTCGAGTTAGTAAGCTCATAAGGGTGTCTCAATACCTAGTGTCCTAAGACCATATGGTTTGTGAGTCAATGGCCTAACACTCGTTACACGGGTCACATAGAAAGCTTAAGGGACCGAAGTATTGCACAGTCCACGGGTTAAAATAAAATAAATAAATAATTATGAGATTCACTTACGTTATGATAATTTTGATAAATTCAATGATAAAAGAAAACATGTTTTATAATTACAGTCATGTAAAATACTTTTTTGTCACAACGCATAATGCATGCAGAATTCGTGATATATTTTTATCCTGACATAAGAAAGAATAAATTTAGGTAACATGACTCAAACAATACAATGTTCACAGCTTTAACGTTACTATTGAATTCCTAACCTTGTTCTAATTTATTACTGACTTACATTACTTATCATTCATGAACTATTACTTGAGTTAAAGTTTCGATTAATTCTCATTATTTCATTAGGTTAATTTTTATTTTGTTATTTTTGCTTTGCTCGAGTACTAGCAAAGTGCAAGTTGAGGGGTGTGATAGGTGTCTAAATGGACACCTTTTAACCCTTTAAAATACACGAGTTAATTCAATTACTTATTCTACTTATATACTTTTAGCATTTTTAATAATTTCATGCACTTAAAAAGGAGTGGAACCAAAACAGAACAAAAAGTCTAAAATCAGCATTATACAATCCAGACAGCAGCCACCTCCGTCCGAACGAAATTGACATAATCATATTTTTTATTCTATAAAACATAGAATTTTGCACTTCTAATCTTGGTGAGACACTCTACATTAATGGAGATTACTATACCTAAAAGAAGGAGCATGATTAGGAAGCAAAACCTAGACTTGAACAAGACAAATAAATGAAAGAAAAACAAAATAAAAAATAATGGCTTGATGGAATGCAAAATCTTCACGATTATCATATCTTCAACTCCTCAAACCTGATTCATAATCCATCCTATCCTTAGGAGGATAAGGGAGACACAAGAACCACAAGTACCACAAGTTTTATATCTTGGAAAACATTTTTTGGTGCAAGCATCTCTATAAAAGGAAGGCTAAAGTTCAACAAAAGGGAGAAGAGTTTGGAAAGGTTCAACAAAAGAGATGAGAATTCTCTGTAGAATTCTCCCAAGTGATCGAAGAGAAGAAGTTCAAATACTCTCCATGGTGGCACATTCCTCATCCATGAATGGCTAGGCTATTATCTCTTATGATAGAGATGAAGTTCTAAATAAGTAATTTTAGCTTTATGTATTGAATTTTGGTATGAGTTATTTAAATCTTTGGTTGTATAACTTTAAGATTTTGGATTCAATCTAAGTTTTTGATAAAAAAAATATTTCTCCACTTTGTGTTTATTTTTTGTGATTTCAAATGCATGATTATACAACAATTTTATTGTGTTATGATTAAAATTTGAGATAGAATATGCTAAGACGAAGACGAGTCGTGCTAAGATTTTGTCGAAGACGATTCGTGCTTAGTTAAGATATTCTATGCCGGATCTTGGTTATAATAATATTCTTGATGACCTTATTAGTGCTTGTAGCATAATAGGTCGAGTTAGATTCAAATAATAACTCATTAATCAATATATAATTCGTTGCTACAAGTTTAGAGTGAATTCAAAATACTAAACCTTCTCTCCGTTTATTTCGTAACGTTTATCATAATCTTTATGTAGTTCAAACAAAACAAAAACTATTTTCAGAATTAATCAAAAGAACTTTATCAACTCAACCTTCATATCCCTGAGGACCGACACCCTATTTTCTACTATTCCACCCGAATAGAGGTTAAGTTAGATTTTTTATTAATTTGTACAAACTTCTTTCGAGGGCGATCAAAAGTGTAAGTCTTTCAAGACTTATGCAAGCCCTCAAAATTCAGTCTCAATGGGAAGCCATTGAGGTGGCCGGTCCTATGGTGGAGAGGGGCTTGTTTGGTTTGTTTCTTATTCTAAGAATGGGACCAAGTCAAGTGTAGTTAGGCCCAAACCAATTTGGAAAAAGGTTGAGTGGAAAACCCTCAATTCAAAAATCAATCGGCTATACAAGATCAAATGGGCCTAATCAAGGAGTAGGCTTGGCTTCTTGGGCCCAAGGATAGTCAAGGTCCAAAGTTCAAGTAGGCTTATCAAGGCCCAAATGAGAGAGGGTTGGCCCAAGGCCTCTAATCATCATCGAATGAATGACGCACATCAAAAATCCAATTTTAACATTTAAATAAATCTCCACGTGCATATCATGCCGTAAAATTTTCACGAAATTTCTGGGAGGCAAAGTTCAAATTTCCGTAGGATTTTCAGCCCAAGTCTCTTTAATTATCTTAAATCAAAAGAGAGATTTTTCCAAGTCTCTACAAAATTAGAGTTCCACAACACCATCGATCTTGATGTTGCAGCATGTAAGCAAATCATCAACCCCACACAGAGCTAACTAACATTGACTGCCAAAGAAGAAAGCCCTAAACGAAAAGGTCTTGATGAGTCTCCACTTTCCTCCAACGACCGTAAACCTAAGCACTGCTCCAAAGTATCCAAAACCTCTCACTGGTTTGAGGAAGTTAGAGCTTCCTGATTAGCCCTCTCATTACTAACAAGAAGCGTCAACTTGTTCCCATTCCCATTCCTAGAGTCAGGTTCAGTAGCCTGCTCTTTTGCATGAGACTGTATTTTCTCAAGTTGTTGAAAGATAGTTGCATCAGATTTGTTTTCCAATGCATACCTTTTTTGTAACTTCTGATAGAAGTTGAAAGGTTGTTGCGCTTTATTGTTGAAAGAGGAATAAGATATTAGTTTGTCTAACTGCACAGGCGTGTTTATAAGTGAGACTGTTTCCCTTGTAGGAATGTGATTATCTTAGAGCAATTGCGAATCCCCGCCTTCAGATTTCCACTGTGGTGGATACAAAGACTGGGAAGGTGAGTATGCTATGTATTTACTCTGGTCTGATTTCTTACTTCCTTCTCATTTCACTATTTGTTGCAATGTTGTCGAATCATGATACATTTTGTGTATCCTTGTCTATCTTCTATTTATTGTGTATTGTTGTTTTTATTTATTTTTTGTTTATTGAATTATATAGTATATCTTAAGATGCATTAACATATATGAATATAGCTTTGAAAAATATAAAAATCTTAATATGCAGACACATATATTGCAAGACATGACAAAAACATACAAAGAGACTAATAAAAAAAATCTATTATTCCAAGAGGAGAACAAATACATTGATTAATAACACAAGTTGGGCCTGACTAGACCTGTTTGATGGACCTTTGGATTCGCAGATAGTGGAACCAAAAACCCTGAGTTGTTGACAAGTAATACGACCACATTCTGTTCTTTTAATAAGCATGGATAAGGGTTTTTTGTTTATAGTCAAGTTACAAACTGGCCTGCGGGACCAAATCTCAAGATTAAAAGAATGAAATTTTTTGAAATCCTATGGCCCGACTCTTAGCCCTTCTGGATTTCATGTGCACCACAGCGCATGACATAATACCCCTCCTCTTTGTCTCATATTTCAAGACTACCACTCCTAATCAACTTAGATTTCATCCTCAAATTTTTTCATCTAGAGTTCCATGGCACATGATAGATTATATCATCTCTTAGCTCTTGCTATAGCAATGGCAAAAGGAACACTTTCCTCCCTCCCTTCCTCTCTCTGTCTAAGATTCCTTACTCTTTAAACTCTTTGTTTCTCATTCTCAAGTGAAGGTGAAGGCATGATCTACAAGTTTCATGACTGTGGCAACGATATAAGTTGCTATCAGATCAAGGAGAAGGAGAGCATGAAGATTAGAATGTTGATTTTTTTAATTGTATGATTCATGTTTGATCGCCATATGCAATTGGAATTTTGGAGTCTTATGATACACACATCTATAGCACGATTCAAATTCTTGAATGATATGACTGTATGTTAAGTAGCATGGAAACAAACACACGACACGACACGAACATGACACCGACACGCTGATACGTCAATTTTTAAAAAATGCAGGACACGAAACGTCTAGGACACGTGATTTTCTTTTAATTTTTTTATATTTATTATATGTCAAATATATGAATAATTTATTCAAACGTAATAAAAAAATTGGAACATATTACTAATTAAATTAAAAAGTCATATATTTTATCTTATGGATGTTTGAAATCATATTTAGTGTGCATAAATTGTATTTCGAAAAATTCAAAATATTGTTATTATGAAAAGATTAATCACATATGACGTATTAAGAAGATTCAAAAAGTATCATCAAAGTATCAGCAAACTGTCGGGAAAGTGTTACATATTATAAATTTAATTTCCTAACTAAAACACGTTTAAAAAATGTCAGATACGCTTTTAGAAGTGTTTGATGAGTGTTAGTGTCAGATATTGGTGTCATCTCCTCCTTAAAATTCTTCGTGCATCTTAGGCTGCATGAACTATAGCCATTTGCATATGATATGGTACGTATCAAACGATACATGTCACATATTGTAAGATTTTGACAAGATTTGAAGTCTTACATTTTCACACAACATAAGTTGCTATCAAGGTCATGGAGAAGGAGAACATGAAGATTAGAATATTGACTTTTTTAGTTGTATGATTTATGGTGAACCGCCATACACATTGGAAATTCGGAGTCTTATGATACAAAAACCTATTGCACGATTCAAATTCTTGAATGATATGGTTGTATGAACTGTACCCATTTGCACGCGATGCGATACGTATCACACAATACATATCACATATTGTAAGATTTTGACAATATTTAAAGCCTTGCATTTTCACACAGCATATATCTTTTTGTTTATTATATTGATCATTCAAAGAATCATGTTTTAGTCATTGGCATATCCAACGAGATATTGCTTCTTTGGTAGTAATTTAATGATAATTATACTCTAATCACTTCTTTTTTGGTTATTCATCCATTCAGTAGTGTGTGTCATGGCTTTATGTAATGGTTTGTCTTTATATTTTTAGGCACCCTATCATGAGCTGTCTATAAACACAATATGTAATGTTTCTTCTCTCGATTCTTTTATTAGTTTTCTTAGTTAGTATACTGATTGTTTGTTCCATAATTGTGTTAAGTAAATAGGAATATATTACGTAGATATACTACTGTGTGGGTATGCCCACCATAACTATTGTAGTTCTCTGTTCCCTAATAAATATGGGTGCTAGTCTCCTTGTGAGATACACACTCTTCTCTTTAACAATCCCTTCTCATTGGTTTGACAAGTTGGAGGTGATAAAATCTCATCTGCAAGTCGTATGGTTAGAACTCGTAATCTGTGCATATGATCTGCAGAGGTCTGTATGATGCATGGTGAGTTGTAGCGTGGAGGTCGTTTGGTAGCAAGTAGGATACGTACTCTAATGTTAGATTGCTTGATCAACACCTCCTCTCTTTACGATCGATCAAGGTAGAGCCGCCCTTGTGGATAGCGAGCCAGCCAACTTTGATAGAGCCATCACTCTAGCTTTCAAGTCACATGTCTGCTTTGATCCCGAACAAGCTTCTTTTCATATGCCCTAACCTTCCTTTGAATAGAAGGGTTAAAGGAGGGGGATGTAGCTCACTTGAAGATAGGTGGCCTCTTCCCGTTGGTTCGACAAGTTGCAGGTGACAAAATCTCATATGCAATTCATAGGATTAGATCTCTTAATACGTATTATGGGACCTGCAGAGGTTAGAATGATACATGGTGAGTTGTAGCATGGAGGTCGTTTGGTAGTAGGTATGATGCATGATGAGTTGTAGCATGGAGGTCGTTTGGTAGTGTGTATGATATGTGCTCCAGTGTTAGACATCTTGATCAACACCTCACCTCTTTACGAGTGGTCAAGGTGGTGGCGTGCCAAACAACCTTGATAGAGCCATCACTTTAGCTTCCTAGCTGCATGCTTGCTTTGGTCCCGAACAGAGGTGTCTAGACTCTATTTCTAGCCTACTGCGAAGACATTGGTGGTGTCAAGGACGCTGGTGGAATACTTGTCCAAGGGACAGTGAAGAGTCAAGGTGGCTTGCTAGGCAACAAGGATTCTGGGTGGTTCGCTTGTAGGGGTATGGCGCAGAGCCCTCAAGGATCCACGTGGCGGTGGCTGCTATCAAAATATCCACAATGTTATGTGCCTACCACTTGTTTGAAGAAAATCCCATGATATCCAGGCTACATCAGCCTACTTCCATTATGTAATTGCATGGCCAACTTAGGGCAGGATGGTTATTTTCCCCTTCCCTTATCATTGTTTTCCAGGGAAGCCTCGCACATTGTTTTCGTTTGTTGGTTGGCATGTACATCAGGTTAAAAAGAGAATAAACTTCAACTTCAAATGCAATGGTAAAACCTTAGCTAATGATATACATTTACATCAGGAGTAAAACAGTTGCTAAGTAGTTTGTGGAGAAAAGTGAAAAGAGTTACTAGGATTAAAATTTCTGGAATTTCAGATGTCAGGGAGTCGGTGATTTTATTAGTTGCTGAGGTTTCGGATATTTGCAAACATGTTTTAACTATATAAGATGCATATTGACCTTTTCTTCAATTTTTTTTTTTTTTTGTAGTTTCTGGACTTGCTAGAACTATCTTCTTTTGCAAACTTTTCGTTCAGGAGTGCTTGCGTTTTCTTTGAAGTTTTATATTTGTAAACACTTTGCTGCCATATTAGTACTTGATGAGTTGGTAACATTTCCATTTGTTAAAAGAAATAAAAATTTAAGACTATTCATCGAAGAACTGCAGTTACCTTCCGCTGTAACTTTTTGCTGCTGCTTCTCTCGTGCTTTAGTTTTCCATGTTGGTGTGTCTATGCAACACTCTGGTTCTACCAGTCATTAAAAATCTATATTCAATTCTATGCCTTTTCTAATTTGCTCCTTGATTAGCGGGTGCCTTGCCACTCTACTATGTCAAGGATGAAATTCTGATAGTTATTTTCTTCCTTCACATATTGTTAAGAGTTATCAAACTTTAAAGTAGTGTGCAAGTTTGCTTTGCAGAGAATATTATGTTGAAGTAGTTGTACTCTTTCTGTATGTAGTCTTTCTGGATGGACAACCAACAAAGCAACCAGCTGAACAAGGAGTTTATTCCGTTTGATGGTAAATCTGTTCCACTTTATGATCGGGGATACTCAATGGTCTTGACTTCGACAGATGGTACTCGTAATCTGGCAGGGTAAGTACTTTTGAATAAGTGTTTGCTATTGAAAGAAATAGCTGCAGATTGCCCTTTCGAGTTGCAATGTTTGATCATAGGATCTTTAGAAAAGGTAGTTTCATAGTTGAAATATTTTGATACTCGTCATTTTTTTACTGCTGGGGAGAAACTTGTATCTTAATTACAAGGCATGGCAAGTATTAAAGATATATTAGACCTGGAATGATCAAATTTGAGCAATGCTCATGGTCATCCGACTCATCCCTGGAAAATATTACAGATTTAGACCTTCTGCATTGATCAAATTTGAGCAATACTTATGGTTATCCGACTCATCCCAAGAGAATAACACTGCATTGAAATAGTTTATGGTATCTACAGGCTCTGTTCTTTAATAGCAGAGCCACGTGTTGACTTGACTGCACATTGTGGCATTTTTCTTGTTTATACTGTACTTATGTTGTTGATTCAGGTTCACTGTCTACTTGTCTGTGTTGACTACTTTCTATGCGCCCTTAAGTCGGTATGGGTTGCATACACGTCTGTCTCATAGAGACGGCTGAGAGTAAGAAAAGAAAAAAGTGAGTTGGAAAGGAGAAGACGGTCATATACCTATGTTAAGTAATAAGTATTAATATAAATTATTATAGTGTGTGAGGTAATACTATGTGGGGTATGCCCACAGTAGCTATTGCAGTCCCATTTCTCTTAATAAATATGGGTGTAGGTCTCGCTTATGAGTCTCAATCTTTCCCATAAATCTTTTTAGTCTAAAAT
>JAUTBS010197137.1:0-11773 GCA_032361285.1 Aequorea victoria | reverse complement strand
AACTTGTTAGTTCATAAAAATTAAATTTTATTCAACAAGTTTATATTATTATTCATCAATTTATAAATTATTTAAATTTTCTTTTAAAATTTTAAATTTTACAAAATTTCGTACTTATGCTATTAATGAGGTTAAATTTTTATTTAACCAATTAATTCATCGTTCGACTAATCAAATTATTATTTGATTAAATATAAAAAAAAAATTAAATTTTTACGGATTTTACACTAACACTCATCGCCTCTACCATCGTAGCATCATAATTCCCCGCTTCGCCCTGTGAGAAAAACACTAGTTCTCTGTTGAACTCTGAACTCCAATTTTCATCTCAATCTACTTGACTCAATAATTGAATAAATCCATCAGCAATCTCTAAGAGAACAAGAACCGACCAAGCTGAAGCATCTGGCAGTAGGAAGAAAAGAAAAAAGGGCAAGGGTCCCTCATCAGCAGTACTTCTCTATCGAGACTAAGAGACTCAAGATAAGTACGATAAGTCTTTTAAGTCTCACCAAGTCCCTGATGGGCGATGCATAGACTTTCAGCTCTTCGATTTGACTAAAATGCACTTTAGGGCTTGGTTTACCAATTTGGGATGGGATAAATTTGTAACCATCAAAGAGCCAGTCTACCCTGGTTTGGTTAGATTAACCTATGCTCATATGAATGTAACCATAGGTTCTAAAGGGCTATTCATCAATAGCTGGGTTAAAGGGAAAGACCTAGTGTTTGAAAGCCAATTGGTCAACAAAGTCATAGAAACCTCTAGTGGAACACACCTTCTCAGTTGCATGAAACAACACCATAACTACCCTGACATTCCTCTCGAGAAATTTATCTCTTCAATCACTGGCTGAGATGACCTTAACCCAGATAAAATCTTTGACGCCAATCTCCTTCACCCAGAATACAGACTTCTCCACTATATGGTGAACCACATGTTTTTGCCCCAAGGAGAAAAATTTAGGGATGTTACCTTTATTCAATTAATGGTAATGTGGTGCATCATAAACCAAGAACCAATGGACCTTGGTCGTCTCATCCTCTCTGATATATGAAAAGCTGCCCAAACCACAAAGAATATTCTTCCTCACGGCATGCTTCTTACAAAAATCTTTATGTACTTTAAAGTCAATCTTAAAGATACCATGTCTGTACCCTTTCACCATACCCATATATACAATAAGTCTACCCTTAAAGATATGCAATTGGTTGAGATTGAGGGCCAATGGGTCAAGCAAAATGTTGTTCAATCCCCTAATCCACCCCAAGAGCAAAGTCCTAACCAAACCACCTCCCTACCCTCTCACCCTTCTATTGATTTATCCTGCATAGATCAACCAAAAGATCAACACCAAGACCCTCTTTCTTCTCCATAACCTCACATCCCTTCTTCCTCCACTCCAGCTCCACCCTCACAGTCCATTCCTCCCTCTACTTTGGAGGAGATGAAAGCCCAATTGACCCATCTTGTTGAAATAAACACTACTTATAATCTAAAAATAAAGAAACTGCATGAGAGAACGGATCTCTATGAATTTTAGATTGAGAGATTTCAAGAGCAATAAGAATATATGGTTTTGGAACAGCTCAAGCTAAATCGAATTCTGTCTGACCTCAATGATAGAATAGATAGTGCTTGCAAAGCACGTAACACCATAGGTTAGGACATGAAAAAGAACATGAAGGACTTCCTCCTTGCTAGTGACCTCTTGCTTAATAGCGTATGCTATGAGTATGATCGAGGTACAGCAGGAAAAATAAATGAAGTCCTCCAAAAAATTTGAGATTTCATAGAATAGGCAGAAATACATTTGGAAACCCCTGCTGAAAAAGCTAAGGGAGAATATCGAGAAAACATCAATATGGAAGTAGCTCCAGTGAAGGGAATTCATATTGAGGAGATCTCAGCCCACGAGGTCAAGTTTGCTGTCTCCAAATGGTAAGAAAATGTTTCAGGCAAAGAAAAGGAAAAAATAACTGAGCCAGCCAAGAAGAAAGGCAAGCCATCAATCTTCGTCCTCTTGGAAGAACACGAGAAAAAGGAAGAAGTCACTTACAAGAAGAAAAACAAAGACAAAGGAGAAACCACAACTGAACGAAAAACCAAATGGAACAAACAAATGCACGACGAATACTTCTAGTCTTCCATGTTTTCTATCTTTCCTCTTCTCCTTTGATTTTTGTGTTTATGGGTTATCTCAAGGAACATACACTGTAATTTTTGACACAATTTTTGTTATATATATGATCTTTTCTTTCTTGGTTCTTATGAATGAATGTAATTTTTTATGATTGGTATGAATGTTATCTCTCATTTTTTTGGTATGCATATTTTTCATTTTTGAGATGACAAAGGGGGAGAAATGGTATCAAATAAAAAAATAGGGAGAAATAAAGCAACCAGAAATAGAGGAGAAATAAAAACAAGAAAAATAAAGCAAAGCAAAACAGGAAAAGAGAAATGACTAAGTATTTATCAATTTGGTATCAATATGTTTGATTGATTTTTTTTTAAATGATTCTAATTTCCATATTAAATTGGTATCAATATGATTGAATGATTCACTATTTTGTTTTTAACAATTTTGTATCAATATGTTTGAATGATTCACTGTTTTAAGATGATTCTGAATTGTATATGCATAAATGATTAATTTAAAACTTTGAAAAATTCTCTTTGAAAAAGGAAGCACCTCTTTAGGCATAGCATTTTAAAACATATGGTTTATCATATTAAGAGTTTTTCATAAAATTGTTTAAATTGTTTGTCATCATAAAAAAAGGACAGGTCATTGATTCAAAAGTTCAATCAAATTCATTCATGTTAGCCCCAAGATTTTATAAAGTATTTATTGATTTTAATGATAACAAACAAAGCTTTAAATGATCAAACGTTTTTTGCATATATCTTTTTATAAAGACTAAATCAATCGTTCAAATGATTTTAATACTTATGAACGGTTAACACCCATGATTGGAGTTGACCTTATATTTAACAAGTTCTGAAATTATTTCAGATAATAAATCAAGTATTAAATAATTAAAAAAATTATTAAATTAGTTTCCAAATAAGGCATAAGCTCATAAGCAAAATAGAAAGATTTCGGAAGAAACTCAATATTTGAGTCAACCCAAAGACTACCATGAATCGACCCAAATGTGCAAACTCTCGGTATATTGTGCAACAGACGACTATGAATCGGCCCAAAGGCATTGGTGACTCGACCCAAGTCACTCAACTCCTAGGACTTTCCTCTGCCGCAACCATGAGTCGACCTAAGACAAAGATGAGTCAACCCAAGACAGGCACGAGCTGACCTAAGACAAGCACCAATCGACCCAAGGCTGGCATGAGCTGACACAAAAAGGCACCAGTCGACCAAGGCAATCATGAGTCGACACAAGTATAACATGAGTCGACCCAACTGAAGGCTTGAAAAAGAAACTATCACTTCATCATTTTAAGTCGACACAAGCTTCATCATGAGTCGACCCACAGACGAAGATTCTGATGTCTAAGGAATTTAAGTTGACACAACTTTATCATGAGTCCACCCATAGATGAAGAATCTGAAGTCTAAGGTATTTCAATCAACCCAACTTTAAGTGAGTTGACCCAACATCATGATTTCAGCAAATCATTCAGCGCGAATCTCATGAAACTCAGTTGCAATTACAACATGATTTTAGAAACTAATTTGAATTAAAACAACTCGATGGAGATCAGTTTTAAACATGGATATGATGTCAAATCATTTCAAGATCAGACCACCAAGATTCATTGCACAAATCAAGGAAAGCACTATTCTAAGATCTCAGGGATTTGATGCGAAGACCAACTGTGATTTTCAGTGCGATTTCAAAAGGATTTTTAAAATGCAATGGATAAATTGAGGATTGAATTTATTTATGGAGATGATTGTAAATCATTTCAGATCAGATCAATAAAAGAATTGCTTGATTTAAGGAAGATCCAATCATGATATCCAGAAATTCAAAAGAGAATCTTTGACTGCAATGGATATTTTATTGAGACTATTTAAAGAGCTGTAGATCATTCAGAAGACCTAAGTCTTTAGAGCAACAGAACTTCAAAATATCATATACAGAAAAATGAAAGGCAATCTCATATACTAATATGAAGAGAATCCAAGAGATATCATTCAGACAATATCAAGAGCTTGAGATTTCTAATCTATCATTTCTAACAGAAAGCCATATCAGTCATTGTCTATCATTCTGAGTTTGGTTTTTCATCTGAGAGCTTATTGTAAAAATCTACTCTGTTGAGAGAGTTCTTTGATTGATGTTCTAACATCAAACCATTACAACAACTCTGTACGAGTAAGGGTGACTCACCCATTACTTATATTTATGTGTGGTGTAGCACACAAAGGGGAAGATCACAAGTGCTAGAAGCTTGAAAGTTTCGAAACGCAGTTTGGTGCATCTTCGTAAAATATCACAAGTGTTAGAAGCTTAGAGGCATCAGAACGCATCTTCATGCATCTTTGTAAAAGGTTTTAAGGACACTCATAAGTGTTTATCCATAATGGAGAAATTCTCAAGAGGAGCTTGAGGAGTGGACGTAGGCCGGGATAGCCGAACCATTATAAATCTGTAGTGTCATTCTCTAACTCTTTATCTCATTTCTCATGTTTGTGTATATCTAAATATATATTGCTTGTTAGTTGTTAGTTATTTTAAATGTTTTTTAAAACACGTGTGATATTAAGAGACTCTATTCACCTCCCCCCTCTAGGGTCATCCTTTAGTTAACAAACCATTCATTCAAAAGTTCAAATTCTTGATTTTTATCCCCTTTGTCTTCTAAAAAAGTGAGTGAATGCATACATCACATAGAAAAAATTCAAAAAAGAAATCAACTGAATTCAAAATAGAAAATTTCCATAAATCATCAAATTGCCATATAATTTAAAAAATATGTGTATCATAGGATATAAGGATCCAAAACAAGTATATCAAGTAGCAAAAGCAAAAGTTAATTAATTATAATCAATCAAGAGATGTTTGTTCAAAGGGCTGCCCAAAAGAACGAGAAAGGAGAAAAAAGAAAGGAGGAAAGAGAGATGCTCAAAAGAAACCATCTTCCATTTGCTTTTTCCACTTTGCCTTCTTCTCAGCTGATGTTTCTCCTTTCCCTTAGATACCTTTTCTTTTCCATTTGATGTTGTCTCTATGGGTGGAGGGATTTGTGGTTCATTTTCCTTGGGATGTGAGACTTGAGGTTCTTCAAAAGGTTGGGGTCAAGATGGCGTACGCTTAGATGTGGATTCCCTAAACTGTTGCCCTGAAATCTCTTGAATGTGAATGCCCGTGGCTAGAGAAACATCCATATTTCTGATTTCCCTTAGCTCCCTCTCATATTTCTCAGTAGGGGTTTCCAAATGCAATTCCACCCAAACCATGAAGTCATGAATCTTTCTAAGCACTTAATTAATCTTACCTGTAGTCTCTTTATCATACTCATATCTAACACTATTATTCAGAAGATCACTGGCAATGACAAAGTCTTTCATACTCCTTTTCATGTACTGTCCTATTGTATTCTCTGTCATACATGCTCCATCAATTCTCTCATTCAAATCAGTAAGAATTCTATTCAATTTGAGTTATTCACTAATCATGTACTATTGTTTCTCTTCAAGTTTCTCAATCAAAAATTCATAAAAGCTCATCCTTTTATTGAGTTTTTTGATGTCTTGATGGGAGCCAGTATTTAGATCCACAAGGTATTTCATTTGTACTTTTATTTCAACAAAATAAAAATTGGAGAGGCTAAAGGTTGAGGGTCCTAAACTTGAGGGAGTAGTTTGGGTTTGATTGAGGTTAGGCCTTTGGGCTGAGGTCTGGGCTTGGTAATGGTCAGTATTATTAGGATTAGGTAGAATGACAGGTAGATCTAGGTTTGGAGCTTTGTGTGGATCTGGGTGTTGAGTTTGGTTAGGAGTAGCATCAGCTTATTTAACCTATTTTCCTTCAATCTCTATCAATCTCATTCTCTTAAGAGTGGATTTTTTGTACACATGGGTAGGATGGAAAGGGATTGAGAGCTCATTGTTAAGGTCCATCTTAAAATATCTAAGAATCTTGGTTAAGAGTCCATGAGGTAAAATATATTTTCTTGGTTTGGGTTGCTTTCCACGTATCAGAGATGATCAAATGACCCAAGTCTATTGGTTCCTTGTTAATTATGCATCACATGACCATCAATTCAATAAAGGTAGCATCACCAAACATGCCACCTTGAGGCAAGATCATATGGTTAACCATGTGGTGGAAGACTCTGTATTCTAGTATTAATAGGTTTGCATCAAAAAGCTTATCAGGATTTATGTCATCCTTACCAGTGACCATTTTTATGAAATCCTCAATTGGGACTTGAGGATAGTTACTCCTTCTTTTTGTGCAATCAAGAAAGTGTGTTCCATTTGCGACTTCAAGTATCTTATTTATGAGTTGATCCCCAAAAACTATATTTGTCCCATTTATCGAACTGCTCAAAAATGGTCCCATATTACCCACTTTGATTTTCATATGAGCATACACTATTCTACACAACTCAGGGTAAATAGGTTCTTTGATTTCGAAGAACTTGAACCAGCCTATATTAGTGAACCACTTTCTAAAGTTCATACCAGTCTGATCAAAGAACTAGAAATCAACACATCTACCATTAGATACCTTTCTAGATTTGAACAATTTCTCATACCTTTCTCTAGTGTTTCGGTTGAAGCAATGGACAATTGGTTCCTCAACACCAGTAGCCAGACCCTTTCCTTTTATTCTTTGAAGTTCATTTCTTGCTTTTCGTCTTCTTCTTTTTTGAACTTTCACCATGATCCATTCCAGATCTCTTTCTCTTTGTAACGACCAAAGGGATTGAAGATTCCATGATAACAGAGAATAAATTTTGAACAAGGGAGAACAACTGGATTAAAAAATCTAGGGTTTTTGAAAGAATGGGGTTTGAAACACTATGATGAATAATGATTGAGAGGTTAGGGTTTAGAGAAAATGATTGATTGAGAGAGATTAGAGGATTTGGGAAAGGAGGTGTGAAATCGTGAATCGACTCACGAGAGAGAAGGAATATCGAAATGATTTGAGTATTGGGCCCCCACAAAAAAAATTTATTTATACCCTTGTCGTGAGTCTGCTTAGAACAATTTGGGTCACCCAACAGTGTATAGGGATTAAAAAAATAGAAAGAACTTCCTAAGTCGACCTTAAAGCTTCTCTGAGTCGACTCATGGATGACAGAAATGAAGAAAATAATGAATCATCCAGTTTTTCATGCAGATTTCAATTCAATCAAAATAATCAACACACATACATAGAATTAACATGATTTTCAACCAAAATATCATGGAAATCGTAGCACATCTCATATAATCATCAATTTAGCATGGATTTCAAGTTCCTCTTCAACATTTTCAAGAAACATATCATATCAACATAATCAAACAAATAAGATTATGAATTCAACATACCTAAGTTACCTTTAATGTAATTAAATCTTTCTTTATTTAATGGTTTAGTGAATATATCTGCTAATTAGTGTTCCATATTTATTAATTCCTATGAAATATCTTTCTTTTGCACATGGTCTCTAATGAAATGGTATCTTATCTCTATGTGCTTAGTTCTTGAATGTTGAATGAGATTCTTAGTCAAACTAATAGCACTTTTATTATCATACTTTATTGGAATTTTATGATATTTCAAATTAAAATCTTCCAATTATTGTTTTCATATAAAGTACTTGAGCGCAACAACTTTCTACAGCTATCTATTCGGCTTTGGTGGTTGAGGTAACTACTGAATTTTGTTTCTTATAAAACTACGAAACTAATAAATTTCATAGGAAGTGACATGATCCGTTAGTGTTTTTACAGTCTAATCTACAATTGGCAAAGTCGGCATCTGAGTAACTTCATATTTCAAGTGAATTGTTCTTTCAATACCACAAGCCTAGATTTATCGTTTCGGCAAGATATCTAAGAATTCTTTTTACGGAAATTAAATGTGATTCTTTAGGATCGAATTGATATCTAGCACACAAAAAAACACTAAACATAACATCCAGATGACTTGTGGTCAAATAAAGAAGACTGTCAATCATACCTCGATACTTTATACTATCTACCGATTTATCTTTCTCGTTCTTTTCAATCATTGTTGATGTGCTCATTGGAGTTATACATGGCTTTGCTTTCTCCATTTCAAAAATCTTAAATAGCTCTTTTGTATACTTGGCTTGATTTATGAACGTTTCATCCTTTGTTTGCTTGATTTGAAGTCCAAGGAAGAAGTTGAGCTCCCACATCATGCTCATTTTAAACTCTTCCTGCATAGTCTTAGCAAACTCTTTGCATACATGTTCATTAGTATCTCCAAAGATAATATCATCAACATAGATTTGTACTAAAAGTATGTCCTTATCTTTTTATTTAATAAAGAGCGTTGAGTCAAGTTTTTCTTTTGAAAAATCATTTTTGTATTAGAAAATCACTCAATCTCTCATACCAAATTCTTGGAGCTTATTTTAACCCGTATAAAGCTTTTGAAAGTTTAAACACATGATCAAGATATTTATGATTTTCGAAGCCGGAGGGTTGCTCTACATACAATTCTTCATTGATGTAGCCATTTAAGAAATCACTTTTAACATCCATTTAGAATAGTGTAAAATCTCTTTAGCATGCAAAGGCTAACAACATACGTATCGCTTATAATCTAGCTACAAGTGCATAAGTCTCGTCATAATTTATGCCTTCCTCTTGATTATAATATTGGTCTACAAGTCTAGCTTTATTTCTAACAACATTATCGGATTCATCATTTTTATTTCTAAATACCTATTTTGTTCTTATGATTAAATTATCTCTAGGAACTAGGATCCAAACTTTATTTCTTTCAAATTGATTTAGCTCTTCTTGCATGGCATTTATCCAATCTTCATCATTTTCAGCCTCTTATATACTTTTGGATTCAATTTGAGATATAAAAGCTAAATGATTGCATATATTTCGAGTAAAAGAATGAGTAGTTATCCCTTTGGTTGGCTCACTAATTATTTAATCTTTTGGATGGTCTTTAATCAACCTTCTATGAGTTATCTCAATTTGTGAAGGTGGTTGATTTTGCTCTTTTAATTGCTCTCCATCCTCATGCTTCTTGTTTGGTTGAGGGGTGTTCATTGTTGCATCATTGAGCTTAGTCCTTTCAACTCCTTCCAAATCTATAAAATCATCATCAATTTTCTTTTCGAAAATAGGAATATTAGTTTCTTAAAAAATAACATGCATAGATTCTTCAACAACTTGAGTTCTTTTAATGTACACTCTAGATGTTTTACCAGTTGTTGAATATCCAAGAAACATGTCCTCATCCGATTTTGCATCAAATTTTCCAAGATTATCTTTTCTATTTAAAATAAAATATTTGCATCCAAACACATAAAAATAATCAATATTAGGTATTCTACCATGCCATAATTCATATGGGATTTTATTCAATTTTGATCTAATGAATACTCTATTGGATACATAGCATGCGATGTTAACGATTTCTTTCAAATACGCCATTTTGTTGGGGTGTTCTAAATCCAAAAGAATTGTGTCCTATGCCATTTTTATCACAAAGTTTTTCAAATTCTTTATTAACAAATTCTCCTCCTCTATCACTTCTTATGTTGTTAATCATGCAATCTTTTTTATTTTGAAGCCTTTTACACAATTTAGCAAAGTGCAAGTGTGTCTCATCTTTGTGTGCAAGAAAGATAACCCATGTATATCTAAAATAATCATCAACAACCACAAAAGTAAAATATTTTTCATTCAAGCTTGCTTTAGATGTTGGTCCAAATAAGTCCATATACAACAATTGTAGAGGCCTAGTTGTTGAGATATATTTCTTTTTCTTGAAGGATGATTTAGCTTGTTTTTCAAATTGGCATGCATCACAAATTTTGTCTTTAACATACTTGGTTTTGGGGAGTTCTTTAACTAGTTCATTATTAAAATCGTCTTTTGATTAGTTCCATACTAGTATATCCTAGTCTTCTATACCACAATCAACTAGTTTCATTAATAATCGTTAAACATTTTACATTTTGCGAGTCAATATCATCAAAATCAATTGTATAGGCATTTTTATCTCTATGTCCAACAATCAAAACTTTATTATCACAAGCATTTTCTACTCTACAAACATTAGCTTCAAAAATTACTTCATATCCTTTATCACACAATTAACTAATACTTAACAAATTATGTTTTAGTCTATCTACAAGCAAAGCATTCTCAATAGAGAGGGAAGAATTCTTACCAATGATGCCAACTTCCAGAATTTTACCTTTGGAGTTGTCACCGAAACTTACGTGCCCTCTATTTCTTAGTGTGATTGAGATGAACTTGGTCTTGTCGCCCGTCATATGCCGCGAGCATCCACTATCAAGGAACCACTTGTCCCTATGTGGTGTAGACTTTAAGCATACCTACAAGATGATTCATGTAACTTCTTTTGGTACTCACTTTTTTTTTGGTCCTTCGATGTTAGTTCTTGTAGGATGTTTTCTCTTAGGAACCCAAATTTCATTTTTGTTCTTACAAATCTTTTTAATATGACCTAACTTGCCACAATGTTCACAACACGATGTCTCACGAGCTGTTAGGTTTTTTAAAAACTTTTGATCATTAGAACCTTCATAACTTACCAGCTTTATTGTAAACACATCTTTGTTGTCCCAAAAGTTTGTTAAAATTTTCTTCACCATTTGTAAATTTTGTGACAATGCCCAATAAATCAATAATTTCTAATTTCAAAACTTCATTTACTTTTTCAAGAAGAGTTACGTCACGAATTTTGGATGGTTTGTCTTTCTCAAGAATCAATATTTCATTCAAAACTTTTAATTGCTCATGTAAAATTCGAGAATTTAAATGATAAATTACTACATAACATAATTGATAAAGAATAATTTAATTAAATAATTAAATATTCTGTAATAGTAATAATAATAAAAGAATAATAAAGATAAACAATAAACAAATGTAAAAGAAGAAATTAATTTCAAAAATAAGGATATTCTTTATTTTATGGTAATAGTAGGATAATTAGAGTAATAAAAAAATAAATATAGATATAACAGAATGATAATCTCATGGGAGAGATTTTCTGGATTGATAACAACCGAGATCCTTGATATCTGTTATGGGTCATCACATATTTAATTCTCCCGATCTGTTTCATCACCTCAAACTGTTCCTCCATTTCTCTCGTGATCTATCCCTTCTATCTCTTTCTGCCATCTCCCTCGCCTGCACCTCTCCTTCACCTTCGCCGAACCTCCCCGATCTGCCATCGCGGACCAAAGGCGCAGAGCAGCGCCACCACCACAACCATGCCACCATCAACGCCAACCACAACATCAACCACAACGTCTTCTCCTCCTTCCTTCGCTCTCTGGTTCGTCTCTCTCTCTCACTCTCTATTTTGCAGATATATATACATATATATATATATATCACAACTATTATATATATAAAATTAATGGTTAAAAGTCTAATCCTCTACTGTTATAAGCATATATATATATATATATATATATATATATAAATGAATAAAATAAATGGGTATCAAAAATAAAATAGATCTATATATATATATATATATATATTATATGGAGTAATATAAACATATATATACATAAGTTAACAGATGGATCTATATATAAATATACATT
>JAUTBS010197026.1:0-11775 GCA_032361285.1 Aequorea victoria | reverse complement strand
GCCAAAGTTTTCTCCAAGGTGGCGTCCGCAGGGTGGGACATTGCGTGCGCATGGTGGGAGGTTGCGCACGCAGGGTCGTAGGTCGGTTTGGGGTGGGTTTTGTGGTCCTGAGGTGATTTGGGGTATTGGGTAATTTTGACATGGCGTCCGTTACTAATGGAGTGTTTTGAAGCTGCGTGGAATCTTTTGGGGAAGGGTGCGTGCGCATGGTGAGATTGCGCACGCAGGGGTGGTTCGTAGGGGTATTTTTGGAATTTTGTTTTGGGTTGTTTCGGGGTGTTCGTGGTTATTTCGGGGTGTTCGGGGTTATTTCGGGGTGTTCGGGGTTGCACTTGAAAGTACCTTCGGACTTTTGGATACGCGTAGAAGCTCCTTTGGATGTGACTGATGCACTTTTCATCATTGGAAGGCCACATGAACCGGTCGATGTTCGGTTTAATCAAAAATGGGGTGTCTACACCTTCCAGCAGGCGTTTGCATATTTTTGTAGTAGCATCATGCCTCTGTATTTATTTTATTTCTGTATAAAGCATACTGATGCCATCTCTCATTTGACACGTAATTAAATGCGAGCATGCTTAGAGAAACCTTTAGTTTTAGGTTAGGTTTTGTTTCATTGTTTGATTTTGTTTGATCTCTCTTCAACCTCCATTTTATATATGTTGCTTTTGAAAAACTTAAGATAAGAACTAATAAGTGGTTAAGTAGAGACCGACCTTCTGGTCGAGTGAGAAGGGTGCCTAACACTTTCTGTCCTCATACCCTAACTTTCGAATCATTATCTCTGGTAACGACAAACTAGTACCTTGAAGATTTTGTTTTCTTAGTTTATCATTAATAATCATGTGACGACTCCAATTGTGCGGCCTTTAACATAGACGCATTTAGGGGGATCTCTTTTCAAAAAACATAAAATTCTACTTTCTTTTATTTTGAAAATCTTAAAACTGAGAGCGTTTTAAACTAAAGACTTTTTAAAGAGAAGAGGGCGACGCATTTTTTGAGAGTGTTTCTCACAGTGGCGACTCTGTTGGGGAATACTTAAGAAAGTGAGCTAAACTCGAAAAACACTTCAATGTTCTTGTCTTAAGTTTTTTATTGGTATTAGCATTGCATTTCATTGCATCATTTTTTATCTCATTTCTTCCATTCTTAACGGTTACTTTTCTAAAATAAAAGAAGAAATGAGAAAATAAAATAAACCAAATGTTTAGCCTAACCTTCACCCCGACGGTTTACTATCTCGGGACTATGTGAGAGAAGCAGGCAAGCCTTCTGGCCGTATGCCCATTTGGATACAGTAAAAAGGGTTATTGCATACTGTTTGACCTGGCCTTGTACTCTTGGCAGGGGAGGTATATTCTTGACTCTATTCAGAAGGTACCCAGTTGACTACCAGCTTCTATTTTATTGCATCTAGTTTCTTAGAACTTTTTCTTTAGGACAAACACTCTGAAAGATTATGTACTTTATTATTTGGTTATTTTTGATTGATTAGTGTAGATTTTATCTTTCCTCTCTTAGAGTTGGGATCTATACCCGCACCTCTTTTTCTCTCTCTTGGTTCCTCTCGAGGTTGTCCCAAGCTTTGTCGTCGTTGGGCTGAGGCTCGACCATTTCTTTTGTTTTGAGTTGGGTTTCATCGCCCGTGTCTATTTTTCTCTTTTTCGGGACCCCCCGAGGTTGTCCTGAGCTTTGTCGTCGTTAGGACGAGACCCGATCTTTTCTTTTATTTTGAGCTGAGTTTATATATGTGCCCCTTCTTCTCTCACCTGGGATCTTTCGAGGAAATTTCGAGTTCCTTTGACGTTAAGGCGATGAAAATCTCAATGTTTCTCTTTTCAGTTTAAGTCGGGTTTCACCCGCGCCACTTTTTCTCTGACCTGAGATCTTTGGGGGGAATTTCGAGCTCCTTTGACTTTAAGGCGATGAAAATCTCAAAATTTCTCTTTTCAATTTAAGTTGGGTTTATACCTGCACTCTTTTTCTCTTCCCTGGGATTTTCCGAGAAAATCCCGAATTCCTTTGGCGTTGAGGGAATGAAAATCTCAACGTTTCTCTTTTTGGTTTAAGTCGAGTTTTGCCCGCACCATTTTTCTCTCACCCGGGATCTTCTGACGAAATCCAGAGTTTTTTTGACATTGAGGCGATGGAAATTTCATTGTTTCTCCTTTTGGTTTAAGTCGGGTTTTATCGCACCCATTTTCTCTCACCTGGGATCTTCCGAGTAAATCTGGAGTTTCTTTGACGTTGAGGCGATGAAAATCTCAACGTTTCTCTTTTTAGTTTAAGTCGGGTTTTACCCGTACCCTTTTTTCTCTCATTCGGGATCTTCTGAGAAAATCCCGAGTTCCTTTGACGTTGAGGCGATAAAAATCTCAACATTTTTCTTTTCAGTTTAAGTCAGGTTTATACCCACATCCTTTTTCTCATCCGGGATCTTCTGAGAAAGTCCCGAGTTCCTTCACCGTTGAGCCAAGGCTCAACGTGCTCATTAGTTAAATCGGGTCACTTCCCCCCCTTCTTTCTACCATTTAGGAGTTTTCGAGGATTGTTCCGAGCCGCGAGGTTGTTAGGTTTTTCCCCGATCACTCCTTTTTCACCAAAGGTCGGATACCCTTTGCTCGCTCTTCTTCCTTTCATTCGAGATCGTCTCGAGCCTGTAAAAGCTCATCGTTCTGGGACCAGCTCTTGCTGTTTGATGTCTCCTCTTAAAAAAAAAAAGAAGGATTTTATGAGTCTTGGGTCATATATGATGTGGGTAGCGAGTCAAATAAGGTTTTGAGTCTTTTGTCATAACCTATGTTTTGTTTTCAAAATAAATATTTTTCAAAAGAAAGAAAAAATAATAATTCTTCTCATTTTTTTATGCCGAACGAAATATGTGAACTTTGACATTCCTAACATTGAAAAAGAAGAAAGTTGAAAAGTGCACCTATCTTTTCCCCTTCGTTAAAAGAAGAAAAGAATGAAAAGAATGTGGGAACCTTTCTTCTTGAACGATGATAAGACCTGATTCTCTTAAAAGATGTCTGACAACCCAAACATTTGAGATTTTTATCGGCACTTTGTCAAACCTTTCTTTTCCTCCCAGAGAGATGTGTTCAATTCACAATGAAAGAAACTAAAATAATAAAATCAAGTATTGAGGGGGGATCCCCGAGAGATCAAAGTTAACTCCATAAAATCTTTTTGAGAAACACCAATGATTGTTAGATTTGCTAACGGGAACACAGGAAAGTCTCTCCCATAAAGATCAGTCTCCAGTTTAGAATCATGTCATCAATTGTCGGAGGAAGAAATTTCATAATGCCATCGAATGTCGTGAGTTCGTTGGACGTATGATTTTTTAGTAGAAAAAAAAAGAAAGCTCGGTAGGTTAAAAACTCGAGAGGGCGATCTAGGCAAGAATTAGAGTAAAAAAATGAGAAAAGATACTCAAATCATGGCGTCATCTTCGCTCACATGGCTCGTTGCTCACAAACTTTATAAAGAAAGGTGAAAATTAGTTCAGTCAAAGCAAGCATGAGAGTCCGCTTTATCACGTATATGGATAATTATAACTTAGTCATGCGACTCAAAGTGAAGAAAAGCCATCATTTCTACAATCCACGTGTTTTACAAATACCTGTTGCCAACCTCGTTGAGCTTACAAAACTTTCTTTCAACACCCAGTTTGCAAGTCATCCCCACACTGGAAAAAAAGAAAAGAAGGAGAAAGAAATTGAGGAAGGAAAATAAAAGAGAAGTGGAACGAATAAGAAAAGAAAGAAATAAATGAAGGGAAAAATTAAGACAAAAAAGGGGGAACAAATAAAAGAAAGAAAAGAAAAAAAGTTCTCAACCAAACAAGGTTAAAATTAGGGACAAACGAGATATAAAAGATGAGTGCTAACTTTTAAAAACCCTAGCAATGCGTTGATGCTTGAGCCTTTTTCCCTTCATTTGTTAAACCCTAACCGTGTCCTTCATTAAGATCCTAAGGAAAGTCTTTTCAGATTGAGAAACATGACTTAGTAATCAGAATCATAAATGAAGGGGTCGGGCATATTCGTATAGGCCACCGCTTAGGGTCCCACGTACTAAGGACCACATGGGCCGAGCACTCTAAACGCCACATAGGCCGAACAACACGTCTTCCCGAGAGATTCGAACAACCAGGGACCTAACGTGACACCAACAGGTAGCAGACCGTTCTTCTCCACGATATCTGGCAAGTGGAATGAGACGAGCATATCCAAAGGGACCAGGTGGGGACCCATTCCCCTTATCTCGCCCAGAGATTGAAGGACCAGCTTGTCAAGGCAGCCAGGTGGTGACCCATTCCCCTTATCTCGCCCAAAGATTGAAGGGCCAGCCTGTCAAGGCAGCCAGGTGGAGACCCATTCCCATTATCTCGCCCAGAGATTGAAGGGCCAGCCTGTCAAGGTAGCCAGGTGGAGACCCATTCCCCTTTTCTCGCCCAAAGATTGAAGGGCCAGCCTGTCAGGGTACCCAGATGGAGGGATGATCAGCGACAGCGATCGCATGTTCTATAAATAACGCAGGAACCCTCATAAACGGGGTACGCTCTCTACTCTACACTCTGGCACTATAGTAACATTCTTCAACCAGATTCTGACTTAAGCATCGGAGTGCTCTTCCGGCCAACCACCCCGGTTGGATCAGCACTAACGTGTGTTCTTTCCTGTTCTACAAGAATCGACCGGCGGACCCATGGCGGAGCTTTCTTTGGGTTCTCTCATCAGTATTTCACCCCCTTACAATTGGCGCCGTCTGTGGGAACCCAACAAGTTTTTTTTCCATGGGAGCTAAGGATTCAAAGTCACAAAGCGGTCCCAGGCCGAACGATCTGACACCAGTTACCCAGAAGAAAGGGAAAGAGAGGGCCGGACAGCCGAGAATCGGGAGCCCCAGGTACAGTCCCTCGTTCTATATAGAGGGACAACACCAGCAGAACGAACTAATGTCTCGAGAGATGCTGTGAAGGATTGAGGAGAAAATAGATCGGAAGGACGAGTTCATAGAAAATATGAATGTGGAGCTCACCAGGCTCTAAGCCAATTTGCTAAAAGCCAAGCATCTTCGCCAGAAGGATGGGGTCACCATCAATAAGGAAGCCAAGACGGTAGCCAAACCCAATGGACGCTCGACCTATAAGTCTCTCGACCGAGGACCAAATCTTGCCAGGACACGCTGTAGAATAAGTCAATCCCTGGGGAGAAGCGAGGGAGTCAGCAGTTACACGCCCAGGGACCCTAGACCCAGGGGTCAGAGGAGGGAAACTATGAACCACTACTCCTAAACCGTTAGGCAGCCGGAGGGTCCCAAAGGCTATTTCGAAACAAAATCCCTAGACAAGACGAAGGTCCGAGCACCTGGGGATAAATGCCGAGCGGCCAGCTGTCAGAAGGACGATGGGGTTTCCATGAGGCCGGGCGTAACCCCCTCAGGCTGCCAACCAGAGGGACCCCATGACGAACGAATCAGGGACCCCAAACTCAATAGGCTCGTGTCCTCACCATTTACCTCTGAGATCGAGCAAGTGAAGGTGCCCAGGAAATTTTCCATGCCCAAATTTAACATCTAGGACGGAAAAACCGACCCCTACATGCACATCATCCACTATCGACAGATCATGTCACTTTGGAGCGGGAGCGATGGGTTGATGTGCAGATGCTTCCCAGGCAGCCTCGGAGAATCTGGCCTCAGGTGGTTCGACAAACTGGAGCGAGGGAGCATATCACGCTGGAGACAACTTTCGGAGGCATTCATAGCCAGGTTTTCCGCAAGTGCTCGGCTCCCGAAGGAGGTGAATGCCCTTCTTGGGTTAAAGAAAGGCAAACAAGAAACGCTGAGGGAATATGTCAGCCGCTATTGGGACACCTATAACGAAATAGATAACTTCCAGGAGCAACTAGCGATAGTATCATTCAAACTCGGCCTTCCAACCGAAAGCCGGCTAAAATATTCTCTGACAAAGAGACCAACACTCGACATGAAGGACCTCATGCAATGCATCGAGCAGCACGCATGGGTGGACGACTGTGCGGTGAGGGGCGATAGAGAGTCCTCCCCTAAGCGGTCAAAACGAGAGTCAAAGAAGGATTACGGTCACAGAGAAACTCGGGTAGCTAGAGAAGACTGGGAGCAAAGAGAAAGGGCCGACCACCATGAGGCCGTCAGCACCATATTCACGGAACCAATCTACAAGCTCATGGATAAGATCTGCGGGGAGCCCTTCTTTAAATGCCCTCCAGATGATGGGTGATCCGAAGAGGAGGAACCCCAAGCTGCGTTACTCGTATCACAAGGATAGAGGGCACATGACGCAGCACTGCCGAGCCCTGAAGCTTCATCTAGAAGACCTGGTCTCCGCCGGACATCTAAAAAAATACAGAGATGAAGGGAAGACCAGGGAGGAGGCCGACCAAGCCCCACCACCCAACGCCAAAAGGGATAGAAGAAAACGCAGTGGCGAAATGACAGCCAGGAAGCAGATCAACGTCACCCATGGGAGCACAAGTGCCGAAGGGTCGAACCGACTCAGAGGAGCGGCACAAAAGGCGGCCCACCTAAAGGAGGTGTTGAAAGTCGAGCCCGCCCCAAAGAGAACGAGGGACGACCAGATCGAATGAAAAGATAAACATCCCATCACAGTCAGCTTTATATATGAGGATCTAGAAGGGGTAGAAAGACCCCATAACGACGCACTCGTGATCACCCTGAGGATAGGAGACTACGACGTTAGGAGGATTCTCGTAGATTAGGGAAGCTCCGTCGAGGTAATGTATTACGGGCTATTCAAAAATCTAAGACTCAACGAGACGGACCTCTTACCCGCTACATGCCGGTTGGTCAATTTCAATGGACAGCCAGTCTGGCCAGTCGGGCGAGTAAGGTTATCGGTGCATGCAGGGTCGACCTGTCTTCCAGTTGAATTCTTAGTGGTCAGTGCACCCAGTCCATATAACGCCATCGTTGGGAGGACATGGCTCCATGATTTCAAAGCTATGCCATTAACCCTCCACCAATGTCTGAAGTTCCCCACCAAGAGCAGAGTCAAGGTGATACGAGGTGATCAACCGGCAGCAAAGCAGTGCTTGATTATCGCCATGAAAACGAAGAGCACTGCCGACCAAATCCAGATGGTCAACGAACCAGAACGAGAGTTCCCTTACGATGATGAAATCACCAGCGAAGCAACGGAGGATCTCCAGGAAATCCACATGGAGGATGATGACAAAGAAAAAGTTTTCATGCTCGGCAGCTCACTAACCGAACAAGAAAAATGAGAGATAGAGGACTTCCTCAAAAGAAATAAGGAGGCATTCACATGGAGTCCTTACGATATTCCAGGGGTAAATCCAGACTTTGTTTGTCACCGGCTCAATATAGATCCTCGTCATAAACTAGTGGTACAAAAAAGCTGAAGATCGGCCATACAACATACTAAAGCCATGATCGAGGAGATAGATAGGCTCCTTGAGGCCAAAGCCATAAAAGAAGTCCAGTATCCCAAGTGGCTATCCAACGTAGTGGTCGTCAAGAAGAAGAATGGAAAATGGAGAGTGTGCGTAGACTTCACCAGCCTTAACAAGGCATGTCCAAAAGACCGTTCCCCCTGCCTAAAATTGACCAGCTGGTCGATTCAACGGCCGGGCATGAGAGAATGAGCTTCCTGGACGCCTACAGAGGATACCACCAGATCGCATTGTTCGGTCCCGACCAGGAGAACACGGCGTTCATCAGCCCTCGGGGGCTGTATCGTTATAGAGTGATGCCGTTCGGCCTTAAAAATGCTGGAGTGACCTACCAACGAATGGTCAGCGTTATATTCAAAAACCAGCTGGGCCGAATAATGAAGGCCTATATCGACGACATGGTTGTCAAGAGCAAGCACCGAGAAGACCATCTGGGCGATTTGGAGGAAGTATTTTCCATACTGAAGCAACACAAGCTCTGCCTGAATGCTTCAAAATGCGCCTTTGGGGTCGGCTCTGGAAAACTTCTTGGCTATCTGGTTACGCATCGGGGAATAGAAGCTAACCGCGACCAGATCAAGGTAATTCAAGTCATCGAGCCTCCGAAGTGCATAAAAGAAGTTCAAAAATTGACCAAGATGGCTCAACACTCAACCGGTTCATCAATAAGCCATCTGATAGGTGCCAACCATTCTTTCAATTATTACGTAAAAGAGCGCAGTTCCAATGGGACGCGGATTGTAGCCGGGCACTCAGTGATTTGAAAACGTACTTGGCCTAGCCACCTCTCCTAACAACCCTGGAAAACGGGGAGGAGCACCGACCGGTGTACTACGTAAGTAAGACGCTGTTGGAAACAGAATCCCGTTATCTCCCCCTCGAAAAAATTGCATTCGCCCTCGTAACGACATCTAGAAAACTGATTCACTACTTTCAAGCGCATCCGATCATGATACTCACAGAATACCCACTAAAAGCTATCCTCAGGAAAGCCGTCCTGTCATGCAAACTAGCTAAATGGGAAATTGAGCTCGGCGACTTCCACATCCAATTCTAGCCCAGAATTGCAATCAAAGCACAGGTCCTGGCCAATTTCATTGCGGAATTTGCGCCCCACCACGCTCGGCCACAAGAATGCGTCAGCATGGTCGGTGACCAACCAGCAGCCGAGCCTCGGAAGCCTAACACCTCTGAAGCATGAAAGGTGTTCATCAGCGAAGTATGGAAACTATACGTCGATGGCTCCTCAAATCAAAGGGGAGCGGGACTTGGAATCGTACTAATCTCACCGGAGGGAGTAACGATGGAACAATCAGTCAGATTGGGATTCCCTGCAACCAATAACGAAGTCGAATACGAGGTAGTGATCGCTGGCCTGCGGGCCGCGGAGCAGCTGAGGGCATAGGATCTCATCCTCTACAGCGACTCACAGCTGGTGACCAGCCAATTCACCGGGGAATACAAAACCAGGGACACCAGAATGAGCGATTGCACGAATGTGGCTCGGGAGCTATTCAGAGGTTTTGGCTCCCTTAAAATTGAATAAATCGGTAGAAGCCAGAACAGTCACGCCGACGCCCTGACCTACCAGGCCTCAGCTCTCGAGCCCAGCGGACAGAGGACAGTAACCGTTCAGCACCTACCAGTCCCTAGCATCACCAGCAAAGAGATCTTAGTAACAGTAGGGCTCGATCCAAGCTGGATGAAACCAATCATGGCTTACCCGCAAAAGGACGACCTACCGAGCGACAATAAGGAGGCACAAAAGATTTAACGCAAAGCGATCCGGTATTGGCTCTTGCCCACCGGCCAACTCTATCAAAAATTGGTCACAGGCCCCTATCTTTTGTGCGTCCACCCGACAACGGTAGAAAACTTACTCTATGAGATCCACGAGGGGATCTGTGGGAGCCACACGGGAGATCGGTCTCTGGCCCACAGAGCGATATCACAGGGGTACTGGTGGCTATATATGCAGAAAGACGCCCAGCAGTACGTGTGAAAGTGCGAGAAGTGTCAAGTGTTCGGTCCTGCGATCCATCTTCCAGCCGGTCCCTTGGCCTTTCGCCCAGTGGGGACTAGACTTGGTTGGGCCTATGCCGAAAGCGCCGAACAACAAGAAATTCCTCATAACAGCCACAAATTACTTCACCAAATGGATCGAGGCCGAACCCTTGAGTCAAATAAAGGATACGGACGTGAAGAGGTTTGTGTGGAAGAACATCATCACCAGGTTTGGCATTCCAAAAGCCTTCATCTCCGACAACGGCACGCAGTTTGACTGCCGATTGTTCAAAGACTTCTGTGCCACTTTGGGAATCCGTAATCACTACTCAACTCCGGCCTAACCCTAGGGAAATGGACAAGCGGAAGCCTCAAACAAAACCATTCTCGACGGAATCAAGAAGAGGTTGGAAAAATCAAAAGGAAAATGGGCCGAGGAACTCCCACACGTACTTTGGTCATATAGAACTACACCTCGCCGCTCCACAGGAAAAACCCCCTACTCATTGGCGTTCGGGGTCGAGGCGGTAATCCTTCTAGAGGTCGGCCTTCCAACGCTATGAACGGATACCTTCACAACGACCAACAACGAAGAGACCCTTGGCAGGGACCTGGACCTAGCAGAAGAAAGGCGCAAAGCAACTCTGATATGCTTGGCATCATACCAACAGCGGATGGCAAGCTCTTACAACAAATGGGTCCATTCCAGAGAGTTTACCCCTGGGGACCTAGTTCTCCGGAAGATCACGCCGAACACAAAAAACCCTAACGAGGGGAAGCTCGATGCTAATTGGAAAGGACCTTACAGGGTCACCGTAGCCGCGGGACACGGGGCCTACAGATTAGAAGACTTAAACGGGAAGGCCGTCCCTAGGCCCTGGAATGTCACGCACTTGAAATTTTTCTACCATTAAAACTTTTCACTTGAAATTCCGTACGCTATCAATAAAACATGTGCTTCCATTTCTCCAAAGTACCGATTCATTTTTTAGCAGACAAGAGGCCAAAGGGTATGATCATACCAAGCGTGCCGAATGGATATGTTCGGCGAATACGCCATCAAGCGCGGCGAATGGCTATGTTTGGTGGATACGCAGTAACAGCGCGTCGAACGGACATGTTCGGCGGATACGCCATCAAGCGCGCCGAACGGATATGTTTGGTGGATACAAAATAACAGCGCCTCGAACGGATAAGTTCGGTGGATACGCAATAACAGCGCGCTGAACAGACATGTTCGGTGGAAACGCCAACAAGCGCGCCGAATGGATAAGTTTGGTGGATACACAATAACAGCGCGCTGAATGGACATGTTCGGTGGAAACACCACCAAGCGCTCTGAACGGATATGTTCGGTGGATACATAATAAACAGCGTGCCGAACAGATATGTTCAGTGGATATGCCACCAAACGCTCCATAAAATTACCAGGTGAACATAGTCAAACAACAAATAGGCATAAACTTCCCTCCTTGCGCAGGATTCGCGCTCACGGGGAAGCGGGGGGCATAATCATAACATAAACAAGACACATCATTACAAGTGTTCGACCACAAAAAGATCCCATTGGCTAGAAGTGAATAAGATAGTTCGAAACAAAAAACAGTAATATATTACCAAGAAAAAAGGTTTTATTACATTTGATTGGTCCGGCAACAAGATGCTCGGCCACAAAAAGAAAAGCTAAAACAAAAAAAATAAATAATAAAACTGCTATTAAGGCAAAGGAGGAGCCTCAGCCGTGGGCACTTGACTGAACATGGGAGAGTCCAGCGGAACCGCTGTTGCTTTGAGAGCCGACTCCCATCCGGATCGCAACAAAGACACGCGAAACTCCTTCACTTGCCGGGTGTACTCCTGGTCGGTCTCGTCCCAGCCCGCCTACCAGGCCTTGTCCTCAGCCTCTTTCTGGGCAGTAGCAACGGCCTCTCTTCCGCGCCTCATCTCAGCCAAGGCGACCTTCTGGCGGATAACCTCTTGCTCGGTCGTGGCTAGGTCCGCCTGCGCCTTCCTCCACTCAGCTTCCTCCCTGGAAAGCTCAGCACGGAGTTGATCATAGCCGGCCAGAGCCTCTTGGAGCTTCTTCTCGACGGTCTCTATGAGGGTATAGGTTTCGGCCCCGCGCTTGGCCAGCGCCCGCCGCCCCTTGACAAGGGCCTCATGACGGTCGACAATAACATGTAGCCGCTGCAGCATCTGAAAAGAAAAACATTGTTAGCCTATACGGCCTTTTCAATCATACCTATATTTTTGGTTTTGATTATAACAACATTGATTTGTTGTTGCT
>JAUTBS010196917.1:0-11776 GCA_032361285.1 Aequorea victoria | reverse complement strand
TCTTAAATTTATCAAAAATAACACATACAGAAAGGGAATTAAAGAGAGAACATACAAAATCAAGCAAGGAAGTAAAAATCAACCTAAAACTAAGACTTTCTATGCATTCTTACACTTTAGGCATGTCAATGGGGAGATGGCAGCATATCGGTGCCGTTCATGCATATTGAGCTTACAAGGTATACTATTAAAGCGTAAAATGACAAAAAAATGCAAAGAAAGGGCTACATGCAATTCTAAAGAAGGATAGACGGGCTAAGGAAAAAAAAGAAAAGCTAATATGTGATTCTACTAAAAGACTAAAAATGAAGAAAGGAAAGGACTAATATGCGATTATACTAAAAGACTAAGAAAGAACAATATGATTGGACATTTATTTAAAAGAAAAGAAAAACTTAGGAGAAGGAGGCCAACGGCCTCTTCTCCCCTTTTTTACCGAAAGAAAGAAGTTTTTAAAGGAAAACTGATTTTATAGAAATAGGTGGGAATGAGAACCTACCGTATATCCCGTGAGCTAGTGAAGTTTCAAGCAATATCCACGGCCTCCGGGAGTCCTTCTGTGCGGTCTTCAAGCTTTCCAAGTATTTCCTCGAACTAGGCTTCAGGCAGCTTCCATTGCCTTTCCTCATGTACGACACGTCTCCGGGGAGTCCTCTGCACGATCTTCAGATCTTCTGAGTCCTTCCAAATGTAGAAGAGTCTGAATGTTGGTGAGGGTTCGGGTTGGAAAATATAGGTTCGGGGTAGAATTCGTTAGAAATTTGGCTTCTAAGGGATTTCCAGGTTTTTCAGGTTTCTCTCTCTCTTTTTTCTCTCTCTGTGGTTGGTCATTCCATTGTTTGAAAAGGGGTGGGGGTCCTATTTATAGAAAATTTGGGCAAGAAGCTGACTTAGTGCCCAAGGCTCCTCTCAAGTGGCGTGCGCCATTTTGAGATGGCGCGGCGCCTGGTTGAAAGTTAGTTTAGGTTGGTTTTGGGGTTTTGACACTGTTTTGTTAGTGGTTTGAAAAGGATATGGCACGATGCTAGCAATTGAGTTTTGAGTAAGCGTGGGTGGGTTTGGAGAAAAGTGGCATGCGCCACTTAGAGGTGGCGCCGCGCTGGGTTGTGGCACTGATGGGTGTTTTTTTTGTATTTTTGGGGTGTTTTGGGGTTGCATTTGGAAGTAATCTTCGAACTTTCGGACACGTGCAGAAGCTCATTTAAACGTGACTGAGGCACTTTTCATCATCGGAAGGCTACGGGAACCGGCTGATGCTCGGTTTAATAAAAAATGCGGTGCCTACACAAGTTAACATTATTCCCTAGATCGAGAAGTGCCCCGTCTATAGAATAATTTCCTATGATACAAGGAATTGTAGGAGTACCAGGGTCTTTCATATTAGGTGGCATAGGGTACTGAATGATGGAACTCACTTGTTCAGTTAGTAGGATCTTCTTTGACACATGAGTTCAAGACTTACGTTTTTGAGTGCACAAGTCCTTTAGAAATTTTGTGTACGAAGAAACTTGCTTAATGGCATCGAGAAGGGATAGATTAATTTTTACTTGTCTAAACAAGTCAAGCATTTCCTCCATAGATGCTCCTCTCTTTGAGAAAGGAGATGGTGTATCAAGGTAAGTAGTGAAAGGGGCTTTTGGTGTGTATGATGAAAGCCCACTCGGTCTAGATCGACCAGGCAACTCGAGAGGGGTGTCCTCCTTAGATGTTGAAGCTTTGTCAACCCCAGAATCCTTGAAATTACTGATAGTCTCCTTATTTTTTCTAGAACTTTCCTCAGGTCGAGTCTCGACCTCTCGCCCGTTACTAAGTGTCACCACCGCTTTTGCTTGCTCGTGAAATGTATCACTAGCTTGTGATCTGTCTATCCTATATTAACCCTTAGGGTTATTTATCGATTGACTAGGCAATTTTTCCTCCTCTCGTCGATTCAACACATTAGTTATTTCACCCAATTGGGTCTCCAACTTCGATATGGATTGAGAGTAAAGAGTGTAGCAGGTGGGTATTAGTCTCAAGCCGTGAAGAGCTTGTAACACCTTATTCTCGAAAGCAGTGTTTTGTGGAGGAGGAGGGTGTTGATAGGGCTATTGTGCCACCGGCCGAAAAGGTGTGGGATGTGATATGTTAGGATAGGATGGCTGAGAGGGTGGATCAAAAGAATTATTTGGCGCTTGAGGTTTCCAGGAGAAATTATGATGATTTCTCCATCCCGGGTTATAGGTGTTGGAATATGGGTTATTCCCTGGTCTAAAGAAACTTTGAGCCGCATTTACCAATTTTTGAATAAATTCATAAAATTGTTAGGCTAAGTGACGCCCACTTACGAAGTGAGCTAGGCTCGAACACAATGCGCATGCCTCCTGGAAGTTAGGAGGTTAAGGGAAAGGTGTTTGAGAACTCTGGCCAGCAGATAGCAACGTGTCTAACTTATGGGTCAAGGCATCGACTTTGAAGGAGAGGTCAGTAGAGTGATTAATCTCATATAACCCTCTCTGCTTAGATGCACTAGTCGATGTATTTCTCCCATGTGGAGACGAGGAGGCATGGTATTGTGAATTTTCACTAAGATTTTTAAATAACTCTCACGCCTCATTCTCGCTTTTCAATATGAAAGTCCCACCACATGAGGCATTAATCATTTGACAGTTTTGGGCAAACAACCCGTCATAAAGCGTTGAACTAATTGCCATCTAAGAATAGCGTGGGGTGGATATTTTCCAATGAGATCTTTTAATCTCTCACAGGTCTCAAAGAATTGCTCACCATCAATCTGTGCAAAAGAAGTGATGGCTCTCCTGATTTGAATTGTTTTACCTATGGATAAATATTTCTTTAAAAATTCATGTTGGAGTTATGCCCAAGTGGTAATCACAATTCCCTGTAAAGAGTTTAACCAATATTTAGCTTTATCCTTGAAGGAGAAAGGAAACAATCGCAGTTTTGGGGCCTTATCTGAGAAGTTTTGAATTTTTACAGTTGAGAAAACTTTTAAGAACTCATCCAGATGTTTGTACGGATCCTCGTCATTAAGTCCATAAAAAGATGGAAGCATCTGAATAGTGTTGAACTTAATTTCATAATGGCCCACCGTAACATTAGGTACCCTTATGCGTGATGGAGACTTGTAAGTTGAGGGTGTAAAATACTCCCTCAACTGTAGGACTTGTTGGTCTGCTGGGATTTGTTGGTCCTGTTGTTCCATAACTACAAAATATAGTGGTTGTATGTGTCTACGCAGACGAGATAAAACTCTATTGACCCAAAAAGTTTGTTCAATTTTTAGGGCAGGTGAAACTAAATCAGGGTCACAAGATCATCTACCATGCATGCATAAAGCTTATATGCCAAGGACTAACAGAAAAACTAATCAAATTGATTATCCGGATGTTAGTTACTTGCTTTCTAGACAAAATACAATTAAAACTCATAGCGCGTATGGAGCGGTTACCCAGTTCCGTTGTGCTAGAATTTCTAGTCCTTCACACTTAATAATAACCTCCACCATAAAATTAACGTGACAAGTTTAACGATACTGCAATAGGTAATCCTAGTTACGAATTAAAAAGAAAATTAATCATAAAATAAATAACCGTGTTAATTGTTTCCGGTAATGGCACCAAAATTTGATGGGTCATTTTTTATACCAAAAATAAATTTATAAAAACCAAGTAAGAATTACTATTCCGTATAATAGCGGTTAAGACCGGCTATCGTTCCACAGGGATAAAAAGACTAAATTATTTAAATTCTAATTAACTCTTCAATTAATTCGAGATAAGGATATACAAAAGTGAATGAGTGATCAATTTACAGAAATCAATTGAAATAAAATTCTATTAACTAAAAGAGATTTAGTGTTTTTGAATCCACTCTAACCTTGTATTTGTAGGTTTTATCTTCATTTTAAAAATTCTCAAATGGATCATTCAAAGCACCATTATGGCTACAAGCTCTAATGATGCTATCAAGAGGGTTTAGATGAATGTTGACCGATATAGAATATCTAGATCGGCACAAGTTGTCCAAAACTAGATCATGGCACAACTCGTCCTCTTCTAAGCATATTCTATCTTAATATATATTTATCGATAAAAAAACAACATTGTATAACTTTCATTATTCAAATCATAGAGAAGAATAATGGTAAAAAAGATATAAAAATATAAAATCGTTCTTGAAAAATATGATTCATCACGAAAATGTTATACAACTAATTATTCGAATAAAAACTTTTAAAACTGAATAAAAACTACATTACAGAAGCTAGGATTTTATCAAAACCTTAGATGAAGAACCTAGCTACTCATCGATGGGAGAGATGATGTCGATCCGGATGGGAACGCCATTGAAATCATCTTCTTCGCCACCGTCTTAGATCTAGTTGTCGCCTTGTTCTCTCCCAATTTTTGAACCCTTGAAATGATCCTAACCTCTTCTATATATACCCCCAATCTCATAAATTAAAATAAAATATAAAATAAATGAATGTGAGAGTTGTGCCGAATGTCTGGACGCTGGTGAGGCGCGTTCGAATGTTTTTGTCTAGTGAATTTGTACATCGCTCGAGCGTCCGGACGCTGGTGGCAGATGTTTGGACGTTTTTGTCCATAGACTTTTCTCCTTTGAGTGTCTGGACGCTGGTAAGGTGTGTTTGGACGCTGGTGAGGTGCGTCTGGACATTTTCATCTAGTGAGGTTTTTCAGTCTATTTTCCCATATTTTTTACTTTTTAGTTCATTATCGTCATTCAATCTTGTACCTATTGTTGCACACAAACACTACTAAAATACATATTAAGTTAACAATTTAAGGGCATAAAATATAATTTGAAGGGTTTAAACATTTAAGCTCAGACTAGTTCCTCACTCGATCGGCTTCATTAGACACAATCAAACAGTTAAAATTACCACTCTGGCAAGACCCTCACAATAAATCGTAATTAGATCTCAGAGGTCAGGGTCATCGTAAGGGTTCACCCCTTTCTCTCCCATGAAATCGTTTCTAGAAATGGAAACTCCACCCTTTGCATATCTGTTATTGAGTCGAAATGCGACTGTGGCCAAGAAGTCACAATTCATCTGAGAGAGAGAGAGATTACCAGAGACCGAAAGTGCCAATGGAGAAGATAGCAGTCTGTCAGTTAATATACCCCAATGGAGAAGAGAGCAGTCCATATACCCAAGGGATACATACGTCACGAAGAATTAAAAAACTTAACATTTATCGCTAACCATATTGTTTCGAACCCTTTTAACCCATCTTGTTCAAACTTTGGATCCTTCAAATCCTCCGAATCCTCCTCCCTCAAGAATCACGAATACACGGAGATCATGAAAAATTGAAACCAAATATGAGATATATGTTTTTTTTTCTCGCATTAAAAATTCCACTACATCTATATTTATTAAATCTCTGTGCGAGCTAGAAAACTCATAATATTTGTATAGATCGGGTATAATCAAACCAGATTTGGATCCGCTCTTTATATGGTTGATCGGCCCTGTAGTAGAAGAGTAAGGTTACTGGTTGGTGGAGTATTCTCACCAGAATCCCTCTCTGATGGCAAAGTCAGCACAGAGAAGCTTAACTTTTAATAAAAACAAAAACTGTAATTAGTTCTGCAAAGAGTAAAGTAATGAGAGAGTAAATTCTCACACCTCTAGTTTGTAAAAGAACCTTTATATTTATAGGTAAGGTTGATGACTTGAGGGGACATATTGTCCCTGTCATGATGTCATTATCTCTGTTGTCCCTCTACCCCAAGCTGAGCCTAACTCTGCCCAAGTAGAGCAGCCACAATGGTGGTGAGAATCTTGTGTCTATTTAATACACATTAAATGCCACTCAAAGAGATCTGATTGTTCCATGACGCGCACTCAATGCCCATTGATATAGCGTTAAATGCCCAGGTGTCAGCACTTGCTCTTCATTCAAGCTGTCACGATCAAGCTTTATTGCTTGGCCTCCCTTACGAGCACCTCATGCTCGGCCTCATGTACGAGGATTAAGTGTTTGGCCCACATGTGCTCATGACACATCATGCTCGGTCTCACCTATAAGGACCTTCTACTCGGCCTCGTGTATGAGTATTGAATGTTCGGCGCGTGCCGACATGGCATTTTCCCCATACTTCTTTCTTTACCTAACCCAATCCATATCTTATAGGCCCGTGTCATGTCGAGGGGGCTAAGCTTTTGTTAAACAGAGCCCCTTCATTTGCCCCTAACTCTCATGCTTCAGCATATAGTACGGCAGTTGTTCGATCTGAAAAAGAATGTTTGTCCTTTGTTCCAAAATGCCGAGGTAATTTGTACTTTGTGCCATTCGTTCGGCTGTGGTCCCCGGTATCAAACCAAAGCTCATTAAGTAAATTTCGACAAATTTCAAGTTGTCATATCAGTGTCTCAATCATCCATGTTTCATCTTTGTATTCGCTCATTGATGACGTGCGCGCGCTGCTCGAGGCACCGCAGGCAGCGATTCATACTTCAAGCTATGTTCGGCTCTTTTGTGTCTTTTCACCTTTAAAACGCCTCTTGGGCTACTGATGTGACCCCTGGACTTTTTATGGCTGTATAAATAGCCCTTTCCCTCTTCGTTCATTCTCACTTTTGCCCAAATCCTTGCCAAAACTCTGTCAAAAAGAAAACCTCACGTCATCATAGAACTTCTGACTCGTTGCCTCATAAGACTCTATTCAAGAATCCTGATCACTACAACTAGTTGCGTTTGGTGCCCTTGATTCATTTCTGATCATCCACTCATTCTCGTATTTGTAAGTCGCTCTCCTCTATTATCTTCAGGTGTTGTGTCTTCATCTTCATCTTTCTTCTAATTTCTCATTTTCTTTCATACTGTTTGGTTTTCCCCAGCTTCCTGGGTTTGGTTGGGTTTTCTAGGCCCCTCTAGGTGTCATTAGATCTTCCTCTATTTTCTTCACACTTTGTTATTCGATCTTAGACTTAGGAGTCTTAGTTCGATAGATGGAAAAGTTCAGATATATGTGTGCCACCCCCGAAGACTTAGAAATTTTTAAGAGGGAATACAACATCCCTCCTTCGATTACCATTAAGCTTTTCGAGTCTAGTGACCCCCATGCTGCCGAGCATAGGGAGTGTCCATTCGCTAAGTCCTTCCAAATATCCATTAACTTTTTTTGCATTCTTAATTCGGTTGCCGAGTGGAACCGCCGTTATAATATCAGCTTTGGCCTTCCCGAGCTATGCGAGCTCTATTCCATGTCTTCAAACAATGAAGGCACTACCTACTACCTGCGGTCCAGGGATAAAAGCACTAAGCTAATTTGGGACCTTCCAGACTCCGACAAGCATTCAAACGATGTAATCTTGGTCAGTGGCAACTTTGAGTTTCCCGCCGGTCATGATGAATAGGGGTTCCCCATTCCTTGTTGGCTCAGTACCCCAGGTCGGTAGATAATAGCAATTTTTATTCCAACTTATTTCCTAATGTTTTATCATACTGCTAACGTTTGTGTTTTATGTAGGTGTAGGGTTGGTCGGCCAATTTTGAAGAGCCTCCAATAGGCACATCATCTCGGTTGCCTTCCTATTGGCACACGCTTTGGCACCGGAACCGCCCCTCTAACATCCTACGTGAGACCCTCGTCGATCGAGCTCCCGCAGCCCATCAGGAGAGAATCTCTACCTCTTCTGTTACCAGCACAAGCTCACCCTCAAACTCATCCACCAAGGAAGACAGTTCGAGGATCAAGACCTCCCTCAACTTCTGGGTTACCGCCATCCCTAAGAAAATGAAGGCAGCTAGGGGGCTTCTTCCTTGGCCGTCGCTCAATTGACCACCCGCACCTCTAGATCCAGCACATCAGGCACCAGGATCTTGGTGCCTCATATGTCACCAGCTGCTATGTCGTCTTTGGTCGACACGACCTCAGTCTGTGCTGCTGACCCCTCAACCGACCTGGCTCCTAAATAGAAGAGGAAAGAGTCAGTGGCATCGACGGGGGCCCTGCCCTTTGGAAGCCCTTTGGAGGTGTGGGCATCATCTCTCATCATAGATGATCAGCCTATGCTCTCCTCAGCCCAGAGTGATCTGGACCTCAAAATTGCCAATGAGGTCTGCAAGGTTGTGCTGCTGCCTAAAGATATGGCCGAGCACAAGCAACGTGACGGGCTTAACCACTTAGGCTGAGCTCTATAATATTTTGATGGGGTAAGATTTTTCCTCTCTTCTTTTTGTATTATCTTTTTGTTTGTGTATCAAATGAATAATTAATCTGGGTATGTTTTGATGCAGGCAATACAGTGTGTTCACTCATTCACTAACAAATACGACCGCCTTCAGTCCATAGCAAGGAGAGCGGTGCGCGGCCTCGAGGCCGAGAAGAAGGCTCGGTAGGAGGCCGAGAAAGCCACGAACAAGATCATAGAGGCTGAGAAAGCTCCACTAGTCCTCTAGGTGGAAGTGCTCCAGGTCAAGCATTTGTCTCGGCAGCTGAGATCTAGGAGCTAAAGGCGAAGCTCGAAGAAGTCGAAAAGCAGCTAGAGGTCGATCGACTCGCCCAAGTTGAAATCGAAGCCGGTCGATAGGAGCGTGATGACCAAATATGGCAAGTCGGCTGGGATGAGGCACTGAAGACCAATCTGGCCGAAGTACTAAAAATTAAGTCTGAGGTCCTGTACTCGGGCTACAAGACTACCCTCTCAAAGGCCAAGGTCCCATTTGAGTCCCCCTTTTGGACTACAACTCTTGAGGACCCATACAACGGTCTGCCAATCCCTCTGGCCGAGCTGCCATCGCTGGAGACTCCTGCCGACGGCCATGCCGATGTTGATCCTGAAGCTGCTGGTCTTGAGGCGACTACTGAGGGGGATCACGTTGAAGTAATCGAGTTGTGATTCCCCATTTGTTTTGTTCTGTACTTTTATTTTGGCATCGGTCTATGTCTTTGCTGTAAAGATTGACGTCTTATTTTGTAAGCCTTCGGGCATTCTTTTATGAATGCAATGTCCATCTTCATATGTCTTGCACTTTTCATACTATCATCATCTTGTCTGAATGTTTGAACTTATAAACTACAATTTTTCTTTTTGTACACTTAGTACTTCTACTCGTACACTGTTACTGTAATTTTTCTTTTAGTTTGCCTGCGAGGCCAAAATAACCTCGGGAGTTGTACAAAACTTCTATGGACAACGTAGTTGGAACTGTTCTAGTTTAGCTGCGAGGCCGAAATAACCCCAGAAGTTATACAAAACTCCTGTGGACAACGTAGGTCAGAACTGTTCTAGTTTGACTGCGAGACCAAAATAACCCCAGGAGTTGTATAAAACTCCTGTGGACAACGTAGGCTAAAACTATTCTAGTTTGGCTGCAAGGGCGAAATAACCTCGGAAGTTATACAAAACTCATGTGGACAACGTAGGCCAGAACTGTTCTAGTTTGGCTGCAAGGCCAAAATAACCCCAGGAGTTGTACAAAATTTATGTGGATAACGTAAGCTGGAACTATTCTAGTTCTTTTGTGAGGCCAAAATAACCCTGAGAGTTGTACAAAACTCTTGTGGACAACGTAGGCCAAAACTATTCTACTTCGGCTGTGAGGCTGAAATAACCTCGGAAGTTGTACAAAACTCTTGTGGACAATGTAGGCCAGAACTGTTCTAGTTTGACTACGAGGCTGAAATAACCCCGGGTGCTGTACAAAACTCCTGTGGACAACGTAGGCCAGAACTATTCTTGTTCGGCTACGAGGCTGAAATAACCTCAGGAGTTGTACAAAACTCCTGTGTACATAACATTCAATCAATACAAGGCATATCATTGAAAGAATCCCGTTTTATTACAGTATGCGGCCAAATTACATTTCAGTGGTAGAAAAAGCACAGATTATCCCTATTCCAAGGTCGATGGATGGATCTTCCATTGTTGTCTTCTAAATTATAAGCTCCTGTATCGGCGATTGATCGTATTGTATGCGGTTCTTCCTAATTCACGCCCAGCTTTTTATCTGTCAGCACTTTTGTGTTGCCCATCACCTTCTTAAGAACAAGGTTTCTGGGACCAAACTCTTGTTGTATTCCTTGGCCATTTTGTGTTGATATGCCTGTATTCTGATCAGGGCGGTCTCCCGATGCTCTTCAACTAAATCTAAGTCCCTGGCAAGGATCTTATCATTGCCTTTCGAGGTAAATGAGTCGATTCTCATGCTAGGAAGACTGGTTTCTAATAGAATTATTGCCTCGGTTCCATAGGCCATTGAATGGGGTGTTTCCCCAGTTGCACGACGAGGTGTAGTTCAGTATGCCCAGATGACATTGAGGAGTTCATCAGCCCATTTCACTTCACCTTTTCCAGCCGCTTCTTTATCCCATATAATATAGTCTTATTGGAGGCTTTGACCTGACCGTTGCATTGTGGATAGGCCGAAGTTGAATTGTAAAAATGCACGCCCAGTTCTGCCAAGATTGTTCAAAATATCCTTCCATCAAATTAAATCCCGTTGTCCGAGACAAGAGCTCTCAGAATGTCAAGTCTCGTGATAATGTTCTTCGAGATGAACTTTTTCACATCGGCCCCTCTGATATTGGCCAAGGGCTTTGCCTCGACCCATTTTATGAAGTAATTTGTGGTCGTTATAATGAGTCGTCTGTTATTCACAGCCCTAGGTAGGGGTCCGACAATGTCTAGGCCCCATTGAGCAAAGGGCCAAGGACTTATGAGAGAAGAGAGCTCTCCAGCTGGTTGGTGTATAAGAGAAGCAAATTTCTGACACTTCTTAAACTTTCTAACATACTACTGGGCATCCTTCTGCATATACGGCCACCAATATCCCTGCGTAATCGCTCTATGTGCTGGGGATCTGCCCTCGGTGTGGCTGCCACATATCCCTTCGTGGATTTCAAATAGCAAATATTCCACCAAACTTGGATGTACACAGGTTCAGTGAACGATCTTTGGTATAGCTTATCCATTAGCGAGAGCCAGAACCAGGCAGCTTTTAGTCTTATCTTGTGTGCCTCCCTTTTATCAATTGGTAGCTGATTAATTTTAATGAAGGGCGCAATATGATCTATCCAGCTTGGCAAGGAGTACCTCGGCTCGGCTATGGTCCTGCTCTCTGCTCAGTTGGGGAAAGAAGTCGATGGTAATTACCATTGGATTGCTAGAAGCCGATGTCGAGGTAAGGGACGCTAGAGCGTCTGCATGGCTATTCAGATCTCAGCCTATTTGCTTTATATCAAATGCTTTGAGGGTTTCAAGCATTTTCTTAGCCTCTGCCATGTATCTGGACATCCTTTCATCTCGGGCCTCATAAAGCCCGGTCAACTAGTTCACAACCAGTTGAGAATCATTGCATACTGCTAACTCAGTCATGTGTAGTCTCTTTGCCGCTAGCAAGCCATCCAGAAGAGCTTCATATTCAGCCTCATTATTGGAGGCGTAAAAATTGAGTTTTAAGGATTGTTCTATGACAATCCCATCTGGGGAAGTGAGTACAATTCCAACTCCTGCCCCCTTCCATTTGACGCTCCGTCTACCTGAAACTTCCAAGCTTCGTCTGTAAGTCTTTGCTCACTGCCTGCGAACACCATCTCGGAATGCCCCCTAACTCGGTTGGGGACTTGTCCCCTGCCGAGCTAGATGCCTTGAGTTTGGCAGCTGAGCTCGGGGCCGAGGCAGGAGCAAACTCGGCTAGGAAGTGTGCCAAGACTTGGGTTTTGATAGCAGTCCTAGGCTCGTATATAATATGATGCTCACCAAGCTCGACGGCCCACCGGGAGATCCGTCCTGTGA
>JAUTBS010196806.1:0-11776 GCA_032361285.1 Aequorea victoria | reverse complement strand
TTGATGCCAACCTCCTGCTTCCTGAATACCGAATCCTTCACCATATGGTGAACCACATGTTTTTGCCCCAAGGTGAAAAATATGGGGACGTTACCTTTATCCAGTTATTGATAATGTGGTCCATCATTAACCAACAACTTATAGACATAGGCCATCTCCTCATCTTTGACATTTGGAAAGCTGCCCAAACCACCAAGAACATCATTTCCTATGGCGTGCTTTTCACAAAGATCTTTAAGTATTTAAAATCAATCTTAAAGATTCCCTGTCTATCCCATTTCACCATACTCACATTTACAACAAGTTCACCCTGAAAAGAATGCGATGGATTAAAATTGATGGCAAATGGGTCAAGCTTGAAACAACTCCCACACCCATTACACCCCAAGATAAGACACAGGACCAACCCAACCTAACCATACAATCACCCTCTCATCTCTCTGCTGAGCGTCAGTGCACGGCCCCACATATTCAGCAAGGGTTACAAAACCCTAACACTCAACCTTTCTCACCTACACCAACTGTCAGCCCCTCTGTAATTCCATATTCTTTTGCTTTTCCACAGTCATCTTTCCATACTCCCTCCACTATTATTCCACCCCTCCATCTTTTTCTTCCACCTCAGACCCTGCTTTCCAAACCTTTCCTACCTCTGCCCTAGAAGACATCCACCCCAAACTGGACCATCTTGTTGACACCAATAAGAAATTCAATGAAAGAATGAATTTCTATAAGTTTCAAGTTGAGAGATTCCAAGAAATACAAGAGCAAATGATCAGTGAGCAACTAAGGCCCAATCAGGTTCTATCTAACCTCAATGATCGAATAGATGGTGTATGCCAAACTGACCTCACCTTAGGTAAAGACATAAAGATGAAAATAAATGAGTTCCAAGTTATTAGTACTGCGCTTCTCAAAATCATACGCACTGAGTACGAGCATAAAAACACTGACAGAATAAATGCAGTTTTGAGAAGATTTCAAGATTTCATGGAATGGACTGCAGAAAGACTAAAAACTTCTGAAGAAAAAACTAAAAAGCTGTCTTAAGAGAGCCTCAAACAAGCAATGACTCCTGTCAAATGACTTGTCATTGAGAAAATCTCGGCCACATACTTCAAGGCAACTTCTTCTAAGAAAAAGGGACAGTCTTTGGGCAAAAGAAATGCCAAAGTTACTGAATCGAACCGGCCCAAGGAGAAGACAGACTTTTTCAACTCGGAGCTATTTGATCTATGGCAGGAGCAAGAGAAGAAGGAAGCAGACACCTACAAACGAAAATAAAAATCAAAAGAAGAAACCCAAGTCGAACGCAACAGAAAATGGAAGTAACAAATGGAAGACGAATATTCTTAAACTTCCTTTCTGTCTTTTCTGTAATTTGATTTTGGGCCATGTACACAGAACAAATATTAAATAAAATAGAATTTTTGGTTCTATCTTGTGTATGTTTGAATGAATGCAAAATTTGATTCTTTATCATACTTGTTCTTATGAATAGCTGAAATAGTATGTGATGAATGATTATCTTGTATGCATATTTTTATTTTATATCATGATTTTTTTTTTTTTTGAGATGTCAAAGGGGGAGAATTACTTTAAAAAAAAAATTGTATCAAAAAGTTAAAGTTTAACAATTGGTATCAAATATTGTCAAATATTGAAGCTCATCTAAATTATCCTTTCCATATATATTTAAATTATTTTCATAACTTTTTATAATATTCACGTGGTATTCAATAAAAGAAGTTTTGTTTAAAATTTTCTTTTAAAAAGGAAGTATATTTTTAGGAGGAGATTTTAAAAAATAATCATTTCATTATATAAAAAGTTTTTTTTAAATTATTTGTCATCATAAAAAAGGGAGAGATTGTTAGCCCCAAGATTTTATAAATACTTTATTAATTCTAATGATAACAAACAAAATCTAAAACAATTATTAAATGCTTATGAAAGGTTGACACCCATAATTGGGGTTAACCAAGTGATTAACATGTTGTTAAGTCTTTTCAAGTATCACTTAAATTATTCCCAAATAGGACTTAAAGCTCAGACTTTATGAAAAACTATTTGGAAGAACTCAACAATTTTTGAGTCGACACAGAAGAGACAATGATCGACAAGTTCTGAACAAATGGAAGTTGGGTCGACACAAACCCTAGTTAAGTCGACACAAAACATATTGGGTCGACACAAACAGCAGTTGAGTCGACACAAATGGCAAACTACCGAGAGTTCAACAGATTGGGTCGATGCAAATCTCATATGGGTCGACACAAATTCTATGGACAGATGCTTTGAGTCGACACAAGACCTACCTAGGTCGGCACAACTAAAGGACTGATAGAGAAACTGAGGAACGAAGAATTTGGGTCGACACAAGAATAATGTGAGTCGACACAAATCATGACCTGATAGAGAAGCCGAGGATCAACTACTTTGCGTCGACACAGCAGAAGTTTGAGTCAACACAACAGCAAAAATTGCAGAACATGAGTCGACACCCTCTCCATTTGAGTCGACATAGTTCAGATTGATTCCATGCTTTAAGGAACTTGAGTCGACACAAATCCAAGTGAGTCGACACAATTGCGCAATCTCAGGGATCTCAGTGCGCGTATCACGTAATTCAGTTGATTCTGTTACAGCTGGATTAGAGGATCTAATTTGACTTTCTGAGGATCAATTTTATCAAAGGAAATTAAGTAAAATTAATTGAAGATCAGATCACAAGATTCATGGAAGAAATCAAGGAAAATCAATTACACGATTTCAGGGATTCTGATATGAAGCACAGATGGAATGAACAGCTTGACTTCAGAATTATTTTTGAAATTCAAACGGATAGTCAGAGGATCGCAATTTAAAAAGAAGATCAGATCAAAACAAGTCAAATCAAATCAATAATCAAATTTTTTAATTCGAGAAAGAAGATCAGATCGTGATACTACAACGGTCATTTTTCTGTGACTATAAAAAAAACTCCTGCTTGATTTTTTTTTACAGAAGAAAACAACACACGATTCAGAACCAAATTCTTAGAAAAGAATACATAACTCTCATATTCTGATTCGAGAAGAAATCTAAGAGACATCAGTTACTCTTTATCAGTCTCAAGAAGCTCTGCTCTGCCACTTACAGTGAAAGCCAGTTTAGCAATTCAATTATATTTTTTGTCATGTGCCTATTTCTTTTGTGAACTATATTATATTCATCTACTTTATTTCGAGAGTCCTGTAACTTGGTGTTTTGACATTAGAACTCCTACATTAAACTTTGTAAAACTGATAGAGGTGAGTCACCTGCTATTCAGTACTGTGTGTGGTGTAAACACACAAAAAAGATCACTAATGCTAGAAGTCTGGTGACTTTACAAAGTATCTTTGTGGATCTTATTGAAAGATTTGAAGCACACCCGCAAGTGTTTTGGTATAGTGGAGAAATCTCAAGAGGTGCTTGATGAGTGGACGTAAGCTAAGTTAAAGCCGAACCACTATAAATCCTGGTGTTCTTCTCTTACTCTATCCTCAATCTCTTGCTTGTTTATGTGCTTACATTTTTAGGTTGCTAGTATTCATTCATGTTTTAAATAAGTTTTTATTCAAAATTCATAAGTTGCTAAAAGACCCTATTCACTACCCCCTATAGGGTCGTCATATAAGTTAACAAAGACATCCTCTATTATGCCACGCGGCACCTTGACGGATCGGTCTGCAAGTTGCAAGGTGACCGTCGTGAGCTTTAGCTCTCCCAACCCAAATCTCTTATACACTGAGTAAGGAAACAAATTAACACTAACCCCCAAGTTTAGCAAAGCACGATCAATAAAATGGTCTCCTATGACACATGAAATGGTAGGAGTACTAGGATTCTTAAGCTTATGAGGAGTGTCGTGAAGAATGATAGAGCTAACCTGGTCAGTGAAAATGACTTTCCATGACACATAGTTCTAGACTTACGCTTTTAAGTACAGAGGTCCTTCAGAAATCTTGCATAAGAAGGAACCTGTTTTATAGCGTCTGAAAGGAGGTTAATTTTTACCTACTTGAAAACTTCAAGCATATCCTCCATTATCGCTTCCTTCTTGCCAACGGGAGATGGTGAAGATAGACAAGATGGAATATCGACAATATAATAGGAAATTATCCTTCTTACAAAATATATAATATATTTTCGATAATAGGAGCATTATAGGCAACCTCGCAAAGGAGCATTATTGAATTTATTTTGTGTGGATTATATTATCGATATGCTAATAGGAAATTATCCTTCTTACAATACTTGTTAATATCCTTATTTTGAAGGGAAAAACTTGAAAGTTAAGAAGCTTTGTCAGATGAGTTTTTTTATATATTTTTAAAGCTATGAAAAAGCCAAGTTTCCAAACAAGTTACCTTGTTTTCCTTTTATTTTTTTAGCTAAAAGAAAATTCTAAAAGTTTAAAATGTTTTGGGTTACCAATCAAACCCTAAAACAAAATACCTACAAAAATGATTCTTAAACCTCATTTGGCTCAGTGATTTAAATAATTTAAATTTACTTTTTAATCTTTTTACTTAAGATTTTTAAAAAGTCAATAGTCACAATAACACATCCTTTTACCTATATTCCATCGCCTTAATTAACCTTTTAATTAAATGAAATCTTTGTAGGGGATCCATCCCCATTTCTTCACGCATGGTTCAGCAACAATTGTTGACAAATGGTTTTGGACTACTGCTAAGGTTTGGACAGGATATGGATTTCATATCCCCCATGCGCAGAGGAAGATTGGATTGAAGATCATAAGATCTTATCGGATCAAATTTAAAGAAACGTTGGAGGATTTGGGAGTGTATCAAAGGATCCCTCTTGGCCTATAAAAGGAGGAGCTCTCCATTGAGGAAGAGCAGAGTTGGGTGGAACAAAGGAACCCAAAGCAATGTAAGCTCTGTGGTGTGCCATTGATCGGTTTCGATCGGGGGATTGAGGCATGGAGCTTTGCTCTACCATTGTTGTGTATGTGTGTAGAGAGGGTTAGATACAGAGTGTAGAGTGAGAGAGTCTCTCCTCCTCCATTGTTGTATTTCTTAACCATATTGAATCCCATTTTATTTCCGCTCTCTATGGACGTAGGCTATTGAGTCCAACTACGTAAATTCTCGTCTATTGTGTGTGTTGATACTTGCCGAATATAGTGAACGGTCGCAACACTTAGGCCCCTTACCAATACCTCTTTACCTTGCAATAAACTTCTCCAAACGATAGATCGTTGTGACCCCAATTCCGCATTCCAAAAGGATCCTTGGTGAAAATACTTTGCTTTAAATACTTTCCCTACTAGCGAGTTAGGCTGTTGATAGAGCCGCCATCCTTGTTTGGAAAGCATTGATATGTTGAAAGCTTCAAGATAATGAAAGCCCAAATCACCCATATTCTTGAACTTACACATCTTGTTCCAAATCATCCAGTATATTTTCTTCGAATCCACTCCATGTCCCCACCAGAGTCTTGCATCATCCCATTCATATCTGAGTTAAGAGAGGATGGAAGCTTAAAACAACTCGTGTAATTTGCTTGGGCCCCAATTTTTAGCAAAATCTCTTTTCCTGCTTTGGACAATAACTTCTCCTTCCAACCCTGTAGTTTTTTTTCCAAACCCTTTCCCCAATAGGTCTAAGCACCCTCCTTTTATCGCTGCCAATCATTGTGGGAAGAACTATACATCTTTCATGACATTGCACCACAGGAACACCCAACAGAACCCTTATACTCTCCTTTGTAGCTTCACCAGTGTTTGGGCTGAACGAATGAGCTGACTTGTCACAGTTAATTTTCTGCCTGGATGCTTTTTCATATTGATGAAGTAAGCATTTTACAACCAGGCCCTCCTCCTTCGAAGCTCTCGCAAACAATAAGCTATCATCCGCGAAGAACAAGTGAGAAACAACTGGGCTGGTACGTGCCATTTGAACACCATGGATCCTTCCTGCTCGGGCTGCTCTTTGGATAAGACCTGATAAACCTTTTGCACATAATAAAAACAAATAAGGCGAAAGAGGATCTCCTTGACGTAATCCTCTTGAAGGTCTAATACGTACAACCATGTTTTTCTCCATTCATCTGAGCTTAAATACTCTCTAATTTATATTTTATGTTCTTGAGTCATTACTATAATATGTGTTTTAATATTATTTGTGTGCAACAATAGATACAAGAACATATGGCGAGAATAGACTAAAAAAAGAAAAAGAGTGAAAAAGGGAGTGAAGAAAATCTTCTGGGCAAAAACCTCCGGACGCACGCCACTAGCGTCTGGATGCCCGAGTGATGGAAAGCCTACTGAACAAAAACGTCCGAACGTGCGTCACCAGCGTCCAGACATACAACGCAAGTCTTAGATTTATTTTTATGTATTATTTTTATTTCTGAGACTTGGAGGTATATATAAAAGTTGTTATATTCGTTTTGGGGGTTCTGAATTTTGGAGAGAAGAAGACAACATTAGGTCAAAGATGGAGGTGAGAAAGAAGATCTCAATGGCGTTCCCATCCGGATCGACATCATCTCTTCCGACGATGAGCGGTTAGGTTCTTCATCTAGGGTTTCGATGAAACCATACTTCTTGTAATTTAGTTTTTATTCAGTTTTAGAGTTGATTTTCTTTCGAATTATTGATTGTATGGCTTTTCTAGACGGTTCTTGTGTTTCAAGAATGGTTTATCAAGTTTAAAATCTTTTTGATCATTATTCTTTTTTGTGATTTGAATAATGAATGTTATACAATGATTTTATATTATCGATAAATGTAGATTGAGATAGAATATGCTTAGCAGAGAACGAGTTGTGCATTGATATAGTTTTAGACAATTCGTGTCAATCTAGATATTTTATGTCGGTTAACATTAATCTGAACTCTCTTAGTAATATCATTAGGGCTTATACCCATAATGATGTTTTGAATGGTTCGTTTGAGAGTTTGTAAAGCACAGATAAAATCTGTGAATACAAAGCTTAGGTGGATTCAAAATCCTAGATCTCTTTCATTTAATAGAATTTTATTTCGCTTTATTTCAACCGATTAACCAACTCTTCCCAATCATTCATCATTCTTTCGAATTAATTAGAAAAATAAATAATTAAGTTTCATTATCCCTGTGGAATGATATTCGGTCTGAACCATTATTCTACGAAATAGTTATTTTTACCTGCTTTATTATATTATTTTTGGTCATATAAACGACGGATCAAATTTTGGCGTCGTTGCCGGGAAAAATTAGCACGGTTGTTTGCTTCATGATTAATTTTCTTTTTAATTCGTAGTAAGGATTTCATTTGTCATTATTAATAAACTTATCATGTTGATCCCTTGGTGCAGGTTAGTGTTGATTGTGAAGAAATAGAAATTTCAGCACAAGGGAACCGGGTCTCCGCTACGTATGCGCTGTGAGTACCAGTTTTAATCTTTTTAACGAACAAATAACTAGCTTTTGGGTGATTAACTTGATTAGTTTTTTTAGTTCCTGGTAGTTTTATTTTATGCATGCATGGAAGACGGTCTTATGATCATGATTTAGTCTCACCAGACCTAGAAATTGAGCAAACCTTTAGGGTCAATAGAGGTTCATCCCGTCTGCACAGACTTAAACAACCACTTCATTTTGTGGTCATGGAACCAGCAGACCAACAAGTCCCTGCAAACCAACAAGCCCGACAGTTGTGGGAGTTTTTACACCCTCAACCTATACATCACTATCATGCATATGGGTGCCTAATATTACGGCAGCCCATTATGAAATTAGGTCCAATACCATTCAAATGTTACCATCATTCTATGAACTTAATAACTAGGACCCATATAACCATCTTGACGAATTTCTGGAAGTATGTTCAACAGTCAAGATTAACAACGTCTCAAGTGAAGCCCTTAAGTTATTTCTTTTCCCATTCTCCTTAAAGGACAAGGCTAAGTATTGGCTGAACTCCTTACAGGAAATTGTGATTATGACTTGGGATGGTTTACGACTTCGGTTGAACTCGAACAAAAATTTCTTAAAAAATACATTTACATTGGTAAGACCAATCAGATCAGGCGAGCCATCACTAGTTTTTCAAAAAATGATAGCGAGTAATTTTTTGAAACTTGGGAAAGACTAAAAGAACCTCGTTAGAAAATGTTCCCACCATGCTGTCCCTAAATAGAAGACTGTCAAATATTTTTATGACTGTTTATCTACTCAAAATCGTCAAATGATATATGCCTTGTGTGGGGAGACTTTTATGATGAAGAGTGAGGACGAAGTATGGGATTTATTCAAAAATCTCAGTGAAAATTCACAGCACCATACTTCGCCTCGAAGTGAAAGGAATATGTCGACCAACACACGTAAGCAAGGGGGTTATTTGAAAGTAACCACTCTAGTGACCTTTCTCATAAGGTATGCACTTTGACCCAAAAATCAGATACTTTGTTATATGTGGGTCAGAATTCTTCACCACAATCATCACAGTCGCCTAATTCTTAGGAGGTGTGTGCTTTATGTGCGAGCCTTGCTCACTTGTGAGTGATTGCCATTTAGCGCCTCAGTTTCCTGATTTTGTTTAGGAACAAGTTAATGTGACTCAGGGTTTTTCTAGATCAGGAAATAATCTATGATGAGTATGAAAATAAACAGTCGGTTGAGGACCGACCGAGAAGGAAGAAAGAGGAGCAAGGCTCCAAACTCGACCAGGGGCATATGCGTCTACAGACTAAGAAAGAGTCGGTCGAGACCGCCAAGGGTCGAGCCCAGCCCGATAGAGCATAAAAGTGACATAGATCGACCGAAGAAGGTGTGCTCGGCCAAGGCATCCATCCACAGTGTTCGGTCAAGATTGAGCTCAGCTAAGACCGCCCAGTCCTACCGAACACCGATCACAACAAATTTTGAGATCAGCGCCGACAATCTCACCGGACATCACTCCCGCCAGCTGTCTCCGCGATAAGCTGGCAACCGAATCAACATGGATCCCGAGATCCTTGCCCAGATATGGCAGTTCCCTTATCCAGCCTCCATCATATCCCAAAGATCACAGGTAAGTCCGGATATTGAGGGATTCCAGGGACTCCATACCTCCACCACACTATAAATAAGAACACAATACAGGTTCTCAAGGTACGCCATTCTTAAGGCTGCTACTCTGCTATTGCTCTCTCTACATTCGACATTCTACTTGCCTATCCGCTGACTTAAGCATCGGAGAGTATTAGGTCGGCCCCCCACCGGTGCCTCGACTCTAACATCTTGCAGGATTCTAGTCGAAGAACAAAGGAGGAAGAACAGTTCGTCCAAGGCCTCCGACTACGAGGCTAACCTAGACCATAGGGGATCGACAAAGGAGAGGGGCAGCGGGAAAGACACGGATGAAGTCCAGTGACTAAATCAATCAGGAATGATATAGCCAAAAGCCTAGTCACGAGGCTGAGGATCAAAAGGACGTATGAACGTTGAGGACCAAGCTTCGGGGGCAGATTAATCGAGGGGAGACCGTCCAGATTCAGACACCAACAATATTATTAAATAAAAGTTCTACATGAATAATGTCTTATATTACTTTGTAATTACTGAATAATTACCAAAACTAATAATACCTCAGACTTGGGACCCCAATGGGTCAAACTGCTGAGTAATTATTTACGTAGTGTTTTTATTAAATACTATAATGAAAAAAGATTTAAATATGATAATATTACTCTATATTTGTTTAGTAGGTGGGAGATAAAAACAACCGATCTACTTCATGTGTATCGAATATTTTATTTGTTAAGAGTACCACATAAATAATATTACGTAATATTTTAAAAGTACATAATAATTTTCCCAAACAGTCGCTGAGGTTTCCTTTTTCACAAGCATTTCGGTGTTCTGGATGGTCACAACTCCACACCTCAATTAAACGACCTCCTCCTTCAAAGGAAGCAATGGCTTAGTTTTGCCACAGAAGAAGAATGCTTCAACCTGCGTGATAAAACTAGGTATTTGCTAGATTAACCCCCCCAAAGCCGTCAGACTAGACTCCGAATTATTTGAGGAAATGGCGAAAACTGAAGTGAGAAACAAAGGGTGATGAAATTGGGGGCATGCGGTTTGATTAAAAGGTCAAGAAAACAGAGATCACACACAACGTGCGTAGTGTAAGATACTAAGATGGATCTGTGGTTTCACATGCAAAAATGATGTCATCTTTTGTCACTTGTTTTACTTTGTTGAACACCTTAGCCTGCTGGAAAAACATGGCACCAGTCTTTATTTTCTTCACTGCCAAATGTTTTCCCAATCCAAACAAGCGAGATTTGATATCACAACCAATAATTGTATAAAGGAACAGAACATGGTGACTAAATTATATCAGGACCAAGAAGTTCTTTAGAATCCTTTATGAACCATACTTAGAGCCAAAACCCCGTCTTCTTGCACTTGGCTTACTGCAAATATTTGGACATGAATAAAGGAAGAGAATGACTTGGAGAAGATATCTGCCATAACATTATGTTTGTACATACAATATTAAAAATGTGACACAACTTCAGGTTTTTGAAAGCTGTCAAAACTTTCATCGGTACCACCATACAAATACATTAAGACTAATAGAAAAAGCTGTCACTTCGTTTCCTTTAGGATAATGCCAACTTCAGAAAACGTGATAGAGTATTTCTTAATTCAGTCAACACAGGATGAAGTTTTTACTGCAGGGCTAAAATCAATGGTTTGCATATACAAAGGGGGGTGGAGTGGAGATGAGAATTTGAATGCAATATCCCCTCCACACACATCACAGTGTCATAGCCTTAGCGTGTACTATCGAGTCAAGGAATGGATAAGCAAACTGTTCTTTAAATCCAGAAGCGTGGGGATGGAATATAATTATCTGACTCCTATTTATTCATACTAGGATCCTGCACAAACATTGCTACCAGATCTTATTTATTTAGATGTCAATGTAAATCTCTGGTGAAAAAACAGGTTCCAAGGATTTGATTGTTCAATGACATGTTCAGAAGAGACGTGGATGCAGGATTTCTGAAAGGGGGTCCAAATGTGATGGATAAAGACCATCACTTCATGTGCTACTAACATGAAGCCGGGATGGGGGTCTCTGGTCCTCCAGCAGAAATGTTTTTAGTTTTGGTGGTCAGAAATGCTATTCTGATGTACTTTCTGGATGATTAGGACTGGAGAAATAATGAAAATTGTAATTAAATGTTATGGTCAGTGTTCACAAATGGGGGTTACCTGACTCACTGGAACCCCCCTCTGGATCTACTGTACTGCTACAGTAGACTACAGATGAGTTTGTGGAAACATGAAGTCAACAGAGTAAAATACAAATCACAATGATTTGGATACATAGGTTGGTTATATGTGAACATATTCAGGCTAAATTTTTATTTTAGGTAATTTTACCCTTGGTTCCCTTTGGCAGATTCCGGTGATTCTGAGGATGACTTTGATAATGATATAGATGATATTCATAGTGAATGAAATTGTTCGATAGAGAGCGACTATAGACGAACAAATCTGTAATCTTAACATAGAAGTAAATAAGAACCTCCCACTGTGAAGGTAATTTGCATTTCAATGGAATTTAACGAAAGTGCTGATACAATTTGCTGGATATAAATCATTATAATATATAAATTTTCATCAGAATTTGACCCATTTAGTGTATGTAGAAGACTATTTTAAAGAGTCATCGGACATTTTTCTTGTTCTTTATACCAAAACATCTAATTTTGTATGTTTGCTACCATTGTCGC
>JAUTBS010196696.1:0-10999 GCA_032361285.1 Aequorea victoria | reverse complement strand
GTGGTCGGGGGATCGTTTATATAAGTTTTCTTTTAGGGTCATTCGCCATGGGATTCTTGTCCAGTCCAACTGTCAACTCCATTTTTGGTACGCGCGGCGTCTGCGCCGAAATTCTGGGCAGCGCACGACACTGATGTGTCAAGATTCGCGCAGAGCATTAATGACGCATTAATAGTGATAGCCTCGGTCAGTTAATGTTTGGTCATACCATCGGTGTCGGCTTCAACACGCTTTGCTCTCGGCCATGTCAATTGGTCTTGGCCATAGCCTATGGCCTCGACCCCTTAGTGTCTATTGGTCATCCCATTATGTATTCGGTCGGACCTTGACCGTACATTTGGGCTCGACAATAGAGTCCATTGGGCCGACCCACCGCGGGGTTAGTTTCCTTCATCCGTACCCGTGGACCGACCCACCGCGGGGTCGGTTTTCTTCATATGTGTCTATTCGGCCGACCCACCGTGGGATCGGCCTCCTTCATTTGCCCCCAGCTCTTGTGCTTCGTGATGAAGTGTTGGAGTTGTGTTCCTTGATACGACCAGGCTTCTATGATTCCTATCGACATGTGTATGCCTGGTTTTTCGGCGTCGAGTAACCGTTGAGGTGACCCTTTCAATTTCGGAGTTTGGCCCTTACGCGTCACAATTATAGTGGTGGATTCTCGGTGACGCTTCGGGTTTTGAGGCACTAATGTGACTCGTGGAGCAATCATCATTGTTCTTGCGGCCCGTCCCTTGAAAAATGGGATCGATCACGATGTGTCGCGATCTTATTGGTCGATCCTCGGTGCCTCTTCGCGTTTCAAGGCACTGATGTGGCTTGAGAAGCAGTCATTATTGCTCCCGCGGCTCGGCCCTTGGGGAATGGGCTCGGCCTTAACGTGTCACGACCTCATTGGTCGATCCTCGGCGTCTCTTTGCGTTGTGAGGGATTGACGTGACTCGAGGAGCATTCATCATTGCTCCTACGACTCGACACATGTGTGGCAACAGCTGGTTGGCTTCGATCTCGGCATCGAAGTGGCCGTTGGTCGAGGCACAGCCGTGTTCACTCCTCCCGAGGCATTCTGCTGATGTTTGGAAGATGACCACCAGTATTCCTTGGGGCCTATAAGAGGGGTGTCTCTCTTCATTTCTCCACTTTTCTCGCACTCTCCATTTCACTTTTCCCCTATGCATCTTCTTCTTCCCAAGAACTCCATCTTCTTTCTCTACCCTACTCTCCAGAACTCAGAGATCGAGTCGATAAAGGGTCCTCTCCACCGCCTTCTACCCCTCGCATCAACGGTCATCCATTATCGTCGCCTCCAGTCCTCTTATCACCATCGCCATCGTCATTCGTGCCATTCCACAGTAAGCCCCCTTTCTCCTTCTCCTTCTCCTCTGTATTGGGTTTTATTTCGACTTGGGTATGGTTAGGGCTTTGTAACCTCTATTTCTTTTCTAGCAACGTTGTGTATTTCCTTTGTTTTCGTTTGCTACTCTCTTATTCCTGGGTTTTTGGGTCGCTCCCCGCGACTCCTATTCTTTACCTTTCTTCAACATGTTCATCTTCGAGTTTTAGTTCTCTGCAAATTTTACATTTTTTCTGGGCTTTTGTCTGTGTGACCTTCGCCTGATCTCAATTTCTTCATCATAATTCAGTCTTTTTGTTCGGCTAAGCTTCTCCGTTATCATGGGAAAGTTTCGCTGCAGATGCTCCACCAGCTCGGCTATGGCTGACTTCTGAAAGGAATATAATGTCTTTGATGATGTCGACCTCGAGTTGTACGATCCAAGCTTGACCCAGATCTTGGTCGGCCACGACTTCGTGGCTTTCCCTATTGTCTCTATCATCGATGGCGGGGTTCGGTTTCCCCTTATTCCTCTTCTTCGGTGCATGCTGACAGACTGTCGGCATGCGCCGCTCCAGGTCTCGGTTAACTTCTTTCGTATCGTCATGGGGGTAGCCGAGATCAACCGCAGGTTGGGCATTGATCTTGACATCTCCGAGATCTTTCACTACTACACCCTTGCCCACAATAAGGACATGTCCACCCACTATCTCCGTCTCTGGACTCGCGCGGTGGAGTTAGTCACTGAGCTGTCAGACTTGGATAAACATGTTGCTGACTTCCTCCTTGTCAGCAAGAACTTTGAGTATGGCCCCGGGAAGCAAGAAAGGCAGGTGCTGAGATTCGAAGGGATCTCAGGTTGGTGTCCCCCTCCATCGTTACTGTGTACTTTTCTTTTTGTCCATATGCTTGTGTTTGTTTGTTGATTACGCTGATTAGTTCTTCAGTTTGTGCAGACGCGACCTCCCCGCTCGCCAACGGAATCAAGTCAGGTCAGTCTTGGTAGAACAAGCTCTCACACTTCAGCGCCGAGACGCTCCATATCTGCTGAGATACGAGCCTTCATACACCCATACTCTCAATAAAAGGGTGCGCCAAGATCCTCCACCTACCAGCATGCTGAGAGTTCCAAAGGCATACGACCTGAGAGGAGCCGTGCTCGGCTGTCCTGCCACGACTGCCATCGGGTCATTAAGCCGAAGCCCCCAACGACAGCAGACTTTAGCCTTTGCAGCGGCAATAATGGTTGCCCCTTCTTCCCACCAAACTCCCCCTCTCCAGACCACAGAGTCTCAACCAACCAATGCCGAAGTTCCCTTGGTCAGGAAGAAGCTGCTGAGGAAGACGTTATCCTCTTCTATCGAGATGACTAATCTCGCTACACCTCGATCTTCCGAGGATCTGGTTCATCTCGACGACGATGAGACCGAGGCTCTATGGGAGCCAAAGTTGATCCATGACAATTAGCCCATTAAAGCCAAAATGAGGTCGGCAGGCCTGCCCTCCATGTCCTATGCTCTTTCGAATGATCTTTTCCTTCCTAAAGTCATGATCTTTTCCTTCCTAGGTAAGACGGTTCTATCCCTTTTTTGTTCTGATGTAGTCCGGTTTGCTTGTCCCTTGTACTTATCATTTTCTTTTATTCGTGCAGAGCTTACATGACCTTCAGTTGTTGCTCGATCTATTTGGCGACCTGAAGACGACCAACAATCACCTCGGCCACCAACTAGCCATGGTAGAAAGGGATCGGGCAGAGGCTATCGCAGCCCTAGAAAAGAGGACGGCCGCGGCCCCAGCTGCGGAAGACAAAAACTCCCTTCTGACGAAGGAGGTTGAAGCTACCCAGGCTAAGGAGGTCGAGATGGTGCAGGCCCTGCTCAAGGCCGAAGCCTAGCTGGAGACATTGAGGTTGGTCCAAGCCGAGCTGGAGACCATGAAGCAGGTGCAGGTTGACATGGAGGCGGCTCGGGTGCAACGCGAGGATGATGCCTGGCTGGTTGGCTAAGACGTCGGCGTAGAAATGATAGTCGGCCAAGTCAGCGTCGTGAAGGCCGAGCTCGCGCAGTATGGTTGGAAGGTTGCCCTGGCATGCTTGAACGTGGAGGAGAACTCCCCTCTCTGGGCCGAGATGCCTCTAGTACCAAACAAGCCATCCTCCATTGACGTCGACCCATCTATCGTGCCACAGCCAGACTCGGTCCCTCCCTAGTCGAACTCAGATCTCTCGCCTGCCGTGGATCATCTAGTTGCGCCACAGTCAGGCTCAACTCCACAGTTTTTCATGGATCCCCTTCTCGAGCATACCTCGACATAACTTAGGCTTTGCTTGCTTTTCTTTTTCTTTCATTTTGTTACCACAAAACTTGGCTATTTTTCTTATAGAACCGTCTTTCTATTGTAGCCTTCAGGCATAATTTTTATTTTAATGAAAAAGGAGAATTTTTGTTCTTTCTACTGTCGTACTTCTTTGTGTTCGGTTTGGTAGCTCCAATCATTCAGACAGTTTGAACAAGTGTTGATAACATATTATGTGCCGGGAACACGACATCTCGGTCTCATACTTTAAAACTAGCAAGCAAATGTATGCAAGTGTTAATAACCTTATTCTGTGCCGAGAACAAAATAGCTCGATCTCATACTTTAAAACTATCAAGCAAAGCGTTGTTAGTCTGTCGTGCTGCCGAGAACTATAAACCCTTATAATTTATTCTCCTATAACAGTGACTTTATACTAGCAATGACGACCTTTTGTGCCAAGGACGCATTAGTGCGCACGTTCGGCTGTGACCACGACAGCTCGGCCAAGTAACGACGGTCTTCTTTTCTGCAGGGAACGTTGCAGCTCGGCCGATCTCTTTTTAATGGAGCAAATTTACCCAAGTGTTGTGGGCCTTCTATAGGAACGCCAACAGGACATCTCAACATATCTTATAGATCGTACTCGCCGAACATTACTTTGTTCGGTTGTACAATGTGCAAACGGAGCACGATTTTTACTATAGGCCGAGTTGTTTGAGCTGGTTGTTAGGTTAGTAGAACCCGAGAGTTGTTCGAACTCCTTCTTGGTTGACCTATTCGAGCTAGCTATTGGGTTATTCAAACTCGGGAGTTGTTTGAACTCCTGCTAGGCTGAGCTGTTCGAGCTGGCTATTGGGTTATTCGAACCAGAGAGTCGTTTAAACTCCTGCATGGCCGAGCTGTTCGAGCTGGCTGCTGGATTATTCGAACTCCTGCTAGACTGGACTGTTCAAGCTATGCATCATAGGTGGAAACACTTTTACTTATCACTTTTCACTGGTTATACGGCTCGGCCGAAAGAGATTACATTGTCAATGAAAGAAAAATCGTAGATTGGCTCTGTTCTACGGCCTAGGAACCTATTTTTCGGTGACATTTTCGAGTATGTATGCTCCAGCTCCTGCAATGGCCCGAGTTCTGTAGGGGCCTTCCCAATTTCTGCCGAGCTTGCCCTCTGAGGGTACTTTCATGTTCCACATAACCTTTCGGAGTACCAAGTCCCCTAGGGAGAAGTCTTGGGGCCTAACCTTCTTGTTGTGCCCTTTGGCCATTTCTTGTTAGCAGGCCTGAATTCTAAGGTGGGCAGTCTCCCTTCGCTCATCGACGAGATCCAAGTCTCGTGCCAATATTTCATCATTACCTTCTAGAGTGAAGAAGTCGATTCTCATAGTGGGGAGGCCGATCTCTAGAGGAATTACCGCCTCAGTTCCATACATCATTGAGTACGGAGTTTCACCGGTTTATTATCGTGGCATCATTCGGTAACCCTAGAGGACGTTGGGAGTTCGTCTACCCATCTTCCTTTCGCTTTCTCCAGTCTCTTTTTTATACCGTCGAGTATGGTCTTGTTGGACGCCTCCGCCTGTCCGTTGCACTGAGGGTAGGTCGGTGTTGAGTTGTAGAAGCTGTTAGTCCTAAGATTTTATAAATAGTTTATTGATTTTAATGATAACAAACAAAGCCTAAAACAATTATTAAATACTTATGAAATTATTAATTGCTTATAAAAGGTTGAGACCCATAATTGGAATTAACCAAATGATTAACATGTTATTAAGTCTTTTCAGATATCAATTAACTTATTCTCAAACAGGACTTAATGCTCAGACTTGATTTGAAGAACTCAACATCTTTTAAGTCGATACACAGAATACTTGAGTCGACACAGAAGATATAAAGATAGGCAGGTAACTAAACAGATTAAAGATGAGTCGACACAAATCATGTTAAGTCAACACAAGAAGCAGTTGGGTCAACACAAATGAAGGCTACCGAAAGCTCAACATCATGAGTTAACACAAATCTCAGATGGGTCGACACAAATGATGATCAACCGAAGGGACACACTTTTGCGTCGACACAACCACAAGTTGAGTCGACACAAATGAAGAACAAATGAAGAAGTCGTGGCCTGAACAACATGAGTCGACACAACAACAAATTGAGTCAACACAAAAGAAGAAGTCGTGGCCAGAACAAAATGAGTCGACACAAACCACAAGTTGAGTCGACACACAGTCGAGATTCGCGGAGCATGAGTCAACACCTCTTCTATTTGAGTCAACACAGTGCAGACAGATTCCATGCCTAAGTAACTTGAGTCGACACAACTCCATGTGAGTCAACCCAAGTGCACGATCTCAAGGATCTCAGCGCGCATATCAAATGATTTGATTGATGCTGTTATAGCTGGATTTGAGGATCCATTTTGACTTTCTCAGGATCAATTTTATCAAAGGAAATTAACTAAAGTCAATTGAAGAACAGATCACAAGAACTGTGGATGAAATCAAGGAGAATCAGTTACACGATTTTGAAAATTCTGATACGGAGCACAGATGGAATGAACTTCAGAAACGATTTTGAATTTCAAACGGATAGTCAGAGAATGACGATTTAAAAAAAAGATCAGATCAAATCAAATCAATAAACGAATTGCTCGATTTAAGGAAGAAGATCCGATCGTGATGTTACAAACGGTTATTTTCTGCAACTTTAAAAGGACTGCTACAACACACAACAGAACAACAACTAAGAATCGATGTATGCTTCGAGTTCGACAACATTGAGCTTCCTAGATACTCAGAGGTCGGCCAAGAGGGTTTCGTACTCAGCCTCATTGTAGCGTGGAAGTTTAGCTTCAATGATTGCTCAATTGCCACCCCCTTCGGCGAAGTCAGAACGATACCAGCTCCTGCACCCTAGTTGTTCAATGTGCCATCGACCTGGAGCTTCCAGGCTTCTCCTAAGGGTGTCTTCCACGCCCCAGGGGGACTTGCCCCCTCAAGCTCGGTAGTTGGTTGCTCGGCTGGCGGGCTTGCGATGTCTAGCAGGGTGAACTCTGCGATGAAATCGGCCAGGACTTGTGCTTTGGTGGTCATTCTTGGTTCGTATTTAATGTGGTGCTCCCCGAAATCTATGGCCTATTAGGAGATTTTTCTTGTTAGGTCGGCCTTGCCAAGTAACGCTTTCAAAGGATATTCAGTGAGCACTATGATGGGGTGAGGCTAGAAGTAATGGATCAACTTCCTCGAAGGCACAATCAGGGCATAAGCCAACTTTTCTAACGGTGGGTACCTTGTTTCGGCATCAGAAAGAGTATTGCCGACATAGTAAACTGGCTGATGCTGTCGACCTTCTTCTCTAACCAACACTCCACTCATTGCATGCTGTGATATGGTCTTGTACAAATATAATATTTCCCCTACAACCGGAGTAGATAGGAGCGGGGGTTTGGCCCTATACCTCTTGAGCTCCTCCAGGGTTGTGTCAACTTCTTCCATCCACTAGAAAGTTGGGTTGCGCTTCAGGGCCTAGAAGAAACAACAACATTTATTCAAGGAGTGGCTGATGAACCGTTTTAGAGCTGCGGCCATCCCCGTTAACTTTTGAACATCTTTGATCGAGATGGGCTTTTGCACGGCTTGGATTTTCCAATTCTTGTATGGATTTTTCTCGATACCTCAGTGTGTTACAAGGAAACCAAGGAATTTGCCGGAACCAACGCTGAAGGCGCATTTTGATGCGTTCAATTTGAGCTTGTGGCGCTTCAAAATGTCAAACATTTCCTGAAGATCAGTTAGATGGTCTTCCTTCTGCTTGGATTTCACCACCATGTCATCAATGTAGGCCTCCATCGTTCGGTCTAACATCCCCCTAAACATCCTGGTCACCATCATTTGGTAAGTCGTTCCCGCGTTCTTCAGGTCGAACGACATAACCTTATAGCAGTAGGTCTTTTGAGGGGTGATCAAGGTAGTTTTCTCCTGGTCGGGGCCGTGCATAGAGATCTGATGGTACCCTCTGTAGGAGTCCAAAAAGCTCATGCGAGTGTGCCCGACCATTGAGTCTACGAGCTGGTCAATCTTGGGAAGGGGGGAGCTTTCCTTCGGATAAGCTTTGTTCAAGCTCGTGAAATCCACGTATACCCACCACTTTCTAGTCTTTTTCTTTACCTCCACCGTGTTCAACAACCAGTCCGGATAGTTAACCTCTCTGATGGCGTCGGCCTTTAAGAGCTTCATGACTTCCTCGACCACAACCTCAACGTGTTGCGGGGTCGACCTTTGACTCTTTTGCTTTACGAGTCTGAACACCGCATTCACATTGAGCCGATGGAAAATGAAGGTGGGGTCAATCCCTGACATTTCCTATGGCATCTAGGTGAAGACCTCGAGGTTATCCTTCAGGAAAGCTATCATTTTGGTCCTCTCTTGCTTTGGTAAGGTTGAGCCCAGCAGAAAGAACTTCTCGGGATCTGTATCATTGATGGGTATTATTAGGAGGTCTTCTACAGCCTTTCTTGATGTCTCGACACCGACGTCCTCCTGGACGGGTTAATTTGGAATTTCTACCAGCTGCACTTTTCCCATGGTCTGCTTTGACTTTAGCGCAACCACAAAGCATTCCTTCGAGGCGACTTGGTCGCCGTAAACAACTTTGATTCCCTCTTTCGCAGGAAACTTCATCATTTGGTGGTAGGTGGATGACACGACCTTGAGCTTATACAACCAAGATCTAGCAGCGATGGCATTGTATACGGAATGCATGTCTATCACCAGGAAATCGATCTCAATGGCAACGGAGCCCACTCGTACGGGGACTGTGACCCTTCCTAGGGGCTAGACCGACTGTGAATTGAACCCCACCAACGGGGTGAGTGACAGACTCAGATCATTTTCTCCTAGGATGAGTTTCTTGAAGAGGTCGTAATACATAGCATCGACTGAGCTTCCTTGGTCTACTAGGATCCTCTTCACGTTAAACCCGAATAGGTTCAGGGTTACTACCAACGCGTCGTTATGAGGGTGTGAGAATCGTTTTGAGTCCTCTTCAGTGAATGAAATCTTGGTGCATCTATGCCCCGGTCTCGGCCTTTTGCCCGCTTACACTTGTATTACCATCTGCTAATGTCGGGCTTTCTGCATTATGCCCCTCAGTCCATTCCTCTCGCTATGGTCTATCGGGCCGTGGATGATGGTTATCTCACTTCTGTGTTGTTCAGCCAAAGGGGCTGGTCTTCTGTCTTGCTGTGGACCCTTCTCGGGATCTATATCATCGATGGGGGTTGTTCAGAGGTCTTCTAGGTGTATTTTGAAAGAATGACAATCTTCTGTTCAGTGGTCCACCTCTTTATGGTGAGAGTACCTTCATCTAACCCTGTCTCTAACGGCAACATTAACAGCCGCCTCCTATATTTTGGGTGGCCACACAAAGTACGACTTATCCCTTATGCGATGGAGGATCCTATAGACCGGTTCATTGAAAACTGTGTTGACCGCGACCCGCGTGTCTTTGTATGCCCTGTCTTACCGACCAAACTGATTTGCCCAGCCAAAATCCCTTTTAAGCCTTTTTAGAGGCTCTCTGTATCTTTGGTGCTGGATCTTCTGGGACTTATCGCACCACCTGCCTTGGTACTTCCGACGTCTTCTTCCTTCCGAATGTACTGCTCCACTTTTCGCATTAGGTCTTCGATCTTTTGAGGCGACTCCATTGTTAGCGCACCTCTCACCTCACTCCCTCATGGTAGGCCAAGTCTGAATGACGTCACTGCTAACTCCTCACTGCAATGGCCGATGTCGTTATAGGTCTCCTAGTACCGGCATGCATAGGTGCACAACATCTTCCTCTTACCTCTTCTTAGGGAAAGCAGTGAGTCGATGTCCTTCGAGATCTTCTTGCACATGACAAAACGAGGTTCAAAAGTCACAGCAAGCTCGTCCCAGCTGTCAATGGTGTTATTCTTGGGGCTAACAAATGGATGGTGTCGGGAGCTTGTCAAACCATTTTAAGCCAGTTTCTCCAAGGCTGGAGGGGAGAATTCTACACATGAGTGAGTCGTTTCTGCTCCACTGAGTTATCATTTATTGGTAATGGTTGATGTGGGAGTTAGGGTCCATCTTTCCGTCATAAGAAATAAATTTGGGTAGGGAGAAACCTTTCGGCGGTACAAGGGATTTTATTCTGTCCGAGAAAGGCGTGGTAAGGAATTTGTGCATCACCACGGGAGAGCTCGGTCCAGGGGCCGTATTGTTAGACCGTGGAGTCTGTATGCTCGGCTCTCTCATCCGGTCGTTTGGTTTCGGCGTCGCGGAGTAACGACTCCGCTCTACACCTCATTCTCTTCCACTGCGCCTCTGATCTTTGCTCGATGTTTTTGCTGTTCTTCTCCTTGTGATAATATCCCTCAAATCGGTGCCACGCCGGGATGAACATGTATCACTCCTCCATTTTGCATCCCAATGGTCAGCATTTTCAGTGGGAGGGACATAACTGCTCCCTTCGCTGCTTCAGGTGTGAGCTCTAGATATCTGCATGCCCTCTTTCCCTACACCGCCTGCCTCTTCCAGTGCTGGTGTGAGGCTCCTCTTTGCTGGGGGGCAGCGGCTCCTTCCTGCGTGACCTCGAATCGCATTTGTCTGTCATTCGCTCGCCTCTGAGGTCTCTTCCCTAACCTTTTGCCTCTAGTGCTTCTCTTAACTAAGTGATCTCCTCCCGCATGACATTGAACGTGGCTTCTTTGTCGAGATCATCCTCCAGTCGTCTTAGAGTTTGATATATGGGCCTTTTGCCTTGTTGCTTCTCAAAATTTTTCCTGGTGAGTTTTTCGACCACACTACGCTCTCTATCCGATCAATTATCACCCCCTCCCGATTTCGTCTTAGAAGGGAATGTCATAAACAGTGGTTAGGCTTATCCAATGATTTTCCCATAGACGGCGCTAAATATATGGGGGTGTATCTGTAGGGTTTGATTGATGGGCTGGAAGCTTTCACCGGGCTGCTCTAAGTCTTTTATGGTAGACCTGCAAGAGAATAAACGTGACCTACCCGCAGGATTGTTACCAGAAACTCCCTCCAATGGTTGAGTCAGTTCCCGAGCGTCTCAATAAACCAGAGGAATAGAGAAAACATGAGATGAGAGGGCATGCAGGAATTAGGATTTTCAGTCGATATTATGTACCTGATTAATTGGTCAGGGGTCGTTTATATAAATTTTCTTTTAGGGTCAGTCAACATGGGATCCCTGCCCAGTCCAACTGTCAACTCCATTTTTGGAAAGCGCGGCGTTTGCGCCGAAATCTTAGACAGGACACACCACTGATGTGTTAGAATTCGCGCAGAGCATTAATGACACATTAATGGT
>JAUTBS010196585.1:0-11778 GCA_032361285.1 Aequorea victoria | reverse complement strand
ATATGGTGTATGCCCACGAACTAATGTTCGACATACCCCTCACATGGTATATGCCCACGAACCATTGTCCGACATACTCTTAACCTGGTGCATGCCCACGAACAATGTTTCGACATATCCATCAAGGCTATTAAAATACATACATCGTATCTATTAATCATTCATCTAACTTTCGTTTAAGTTTCTCAGTATATATATTCACATATCATCTCATAAAACTTTTATCACATTTACAAGTTTCATGTTCATAAGTTCTTTTATCAATTTACCCAACTTCAATGTATCCCATGTCATCTTAGTCTTCATGTTCAACTATGTTCATTAGTCCATCGTAACATTCAGTCAAAGTTCCAAAATATGTTCAGGGATCATTTTATAAAGCATAAGTTTACCATCATCGTTTCTTCTCTAGTCCATCGTAACATTCTCATCATGTTTCACATATAGGTTCACAATTCAATTCTTTTCGTATGTAAAATTACCATTTATTTCCATAAACATTTACTTTCATTTTTAAAATACAAGTTCGTAAAGTAGTTCATAACACACAAGTTTGTAAATAATGATCTCTTTCACAAATTAAACTTCTATTCATCAAAACATACAAAATTAACCATTCACACATCTATAATACTAAGCTAATGATAAAGAAAACCTATCTCAAACACGAGCGCTTCCTCTCGAGCCACGCTCTCCCGATCACCTCGAAACCTCGGTTCCTAACACACAAGCCGGATAAAACTTCACTACTCGAACTAAAGAGATACATGACTACTAATGCAAGTGGGGTGTCTTACTTCTTATTTATATCATCATTGATCAATTTTAGTATCTTCATAACTCTCAAAGTTCCTCACTTAGGCCTAAGTACTTAGGTTTGTTCAAAACTTCTTTTAAACCCATATACTCTGTTTCTCTAGATTCTGCCACAGAGGCGTAAATTGCTTTAAAAATATTAAATCTCGTTTAAAAATTATAAAAATTTACAAAGACCTAGATTACGATGTTATATAAATTTTTCATGAAGGGACCAAATACATTCTGGACACGAAAAGGGGCATAAAAAATTTCACAACAGAAACAGTCAGAATAAGGCCCTGTTTGGTAAAACTTGAATAACTCAAAAGCTATAAACAGGAGTTTATTCTAGAGCCATATATCTATCTCTGGATATGTGGATCAACTTAAGGAGATTTTTGTGGAGAGAGATATGAAGGTTCAAAGTTGGCTATGAATCTGCCTCAACCGTCGCAGAAACTTCAAAAATCCCAAAGGGGTTTAAAAACTCATTTTAAATCTTAACCAAAATTTATACATGCTTATGACATCCCAAAGAAGCTATGGTAAAAAAAAAAAATTTATTTAGGCCATGTTTGGTTCCCACGAAAAATTGTTGGAAGGTCCTTATTTCACTTTTGTTCTTCACTATTTTACATGTTCTCATGTTTTCATCAACAACTCCCATTTCCACCAAATGAGACATACTTGAAACTCATCAAAACAACCTTATATATGCATATAAAGGTTCACATTAAGTTTATACAATTTTTATCCTTCATTTAAAGTTCATTTAGGAAGTCCATAATCCAAGATTTTCAAGCTACCTCCATGGTTCAAGGTCCTATGTTCATCTTCTTCCATTTTTGCTTCTTTCTTTTATCTTAGAGAGGATTAGATGAAAGAAAGTGATTTTTAGTGAAGGGATGAGAGATTTAAGAAACCACCTAATTGTTGTTTTTTAACTCTTGAAGCCTCCTTGATCTCCTCTTCTTCTTCCTTCTTCCTTCTTCTTTCTTCTTCTTTTCTTTTCTTTCTTCTTCTTTCTTCTTCTCTTTTCTTCCTTTCTTCTTCCACCAAGGGGCTGCCGAATTTCTTAAGATTTTTAGAGAGAGAGAGAAGTCTTGAAAATGGGAAAAAGTTGAGAAAAGATGGGGTATTTATAGGTCAAAGAGTTTGATGTAAAAGGACACAATTACCCCTCATTTAATTCAAATCTAACTAGCCATTCCAATCTTGTTCCTTCAATTCCATTCCATCTCAACTAAATCTTGAGTCCCAAGTATCCTTGTACTTTGTTTGGAGACAAAAAGCCATTTTCCTTAGGCCATAAGGCCATGTTTGATTCTCAAGGAAACAAGTTCCCTAAAATTATGGATCTTGATTTGACTTTTTCTTTTCTTTTTATTTTAAAACAACAAAAATTGTCACATCACCACCCCTCTCCATGGGGCTGCCGAATTGGGGGCATTTATGTCCTTTAATAATTCTTTTATTTTGTTATTTCTATTATTTGATAATTAATGTGAGCCCCACTTTGTCTTAAATTGAAAATTAGGCCTTTTATATAATTTTCTAAAATCTTTTTAAGGAGTGGGCTCTAATTTAATTATTGAGCTCTAAAATTAATATTTAATCCATTTATTAAATTTATAAGTCTATGGGCTTGAATTTTCATGTTAGACTTCACCCCAAAATCCTGCGTTTGGGTTGTGATCCATGATCACCAATATTGTTATTCAATATTGATCTTAAACTTTCCCGAGTTTTATTCCATGATCATGCTATTTACCTTTAGTATTTTTAAAGTTCACATTTCTAGGGTTAAAACCTCTTGTTCCATAATTAATGAAATCGTACAACTTTATTCTCCGTTTAGTACTTAATGAGCGTGTCGTAAAAAGTGAGGCGTAACATAAAAAGATAAGAAAAAAAAAACCTAGCATGCTTTTCTAGGAATAAGGATGCTAGGTTTTCATGCCTCTTTTCTAGGAATATGGATGCTAGGAATAAGGATGCTTTTCTAGGAATAAGGATGCTAGGAATAAGGAATAAGACTATGCACGGGTTAGTCTAAATCCTATATTTCTAGCATGCTTTTCATGCATCTTTCTCCCCTTTTACCAAATAAAAAGAAGTTAAGGTAAAACAAATAGATGAAAAAGATAAATAAAAAAAGAGCTTACCGTATATTTCGGATGGAAAGTGAAGTTTCAAGCAGTTCAGTAGCCTCTCAAAAATGGTGCATCCTATCTCGAAAAGCCCTCCGTGCAGTTTTTGAGTCCTCGAAATCGATCCGGTGCAAGAGTTTCTATAACACCCCAAAAATTTTGGTTCGTTAAGAGACATACATATAATATTTGGGATTATTCTAACAATAGCCATCCAACAGAATTAAATATTTATCATAGATACTAACAGTTGTATTTTCACACATTGCACAACCTGTTTATTTATTACAGTCCAACATCAGAAAGATTATAGAAATAAAGCTTCTAAATAAAACTTCTTCCAAGCGCAGCTGCCACTTGATCAGGTGCGCCACGGCTCAACGTACTCTTCTGCGGCCTCTTTGATTGTATTTTCCTCTTCATGACCTGGCATGAAACGCCATGAGCTGCGAAGTCCAGAAAGAATCTCCTGAAGCCAATATTTCTAATACTTAAATACATACAACAACATATAACAGAATATGATACGCGAAAATGATACAACCCTGATTCATGACCGGGACTCCTTTACGCCGAAAGGATCCGACAAAATACCACCACCCAAGATTTACAACTTTAGACATTTAAACCAGACAGCCTGAAAGACCCACCTTGGCACACCATGAATTATAGCAAAGTGATATACCCAACTAGCTCATGAATGTCACAAAGGCGGCGGGGTCCAGCCAGGCGAGGCGTTTCTCTCCAACTGCACCCCGGAACCACCACCCCCATGAGTCCCAGATAATTTTGTGTTAAATATTTCAGTTCCACATGGTGTACCAAACACACTACGACGATGGGATACGGCCAGGTGAGGCGTTTCTCTCTAACTGCACCTCGGAACCACCATTCCAAGGTCACAACAGGAAACGGGGTATGGCCAAGTGAGGCGTTTCTCTCCAACTGCACCTCGGAACCACCATCCCAAGGTCACAACAGGCAATGGGGTATAGCCAGGTGAGGCGTTTCTCTCCAACTGCACCTCGGAACCACCATCCCAAGCCCACAAGAAGGAAGGAAAACCCACTCAATCTACCACAAGACCAAACTCAAATCACAACCATGTGAACTTAACAACAACAAACACAAAGTTCAACGACAAACAATCCTAGCCGAGCTAGACACAAGGTGAACAATCCACCACAGACTCAGTCCATGCATGAGATAAGCCATAATATAAATGGAGATCATAAAATAAATATTCCAGCCATAAATAAATATTTAAACTCATGAATGATGCTTAAACAAGAAACAAATAAGACTTAAAGTTTATGGAGCATCAAACAATTAAATTCCTCAAAGTAGAGTCATTTACAGAATCTGTCACATTGCTTCTAAATTACTTTAAAAATATCAAACCTTACTGTAAAATCATAAAATTTTACAGAGAGCTAAATAAAGGTGTTATCTACATTTTTTATAAAGCGACCGAAAGTTGGTTGTAAACAGAAAGGGGTCTAAAAATTAATACAACATCTTCTATCGAAATAAGGACCTGTTTGGAAAAAATGACACAACTAAAAATGTACTTATTGAAATCGACTTCTGTAAAAAGGGGATGAAACTAGACTCATATATATATCTTTGGATATGTGGATCAACTTAAGGGGGCTTTTGTGGAGAGATATATGAAGGTTCAAAATTGACTATCAATCTGCCTCACTTGTCACATTAAACACTTAACATCTCAGAACAGGATCCATTTACAGAATCTATCACAGTACTTCTAAAATACTTTAGAATTATCAAACCTTAATAAAATATTTTGAAAATTTATAGAGGATTAAATAAAGATGTTATCTACATTTATCATGAGGGGACCGAAGGATAGTTGTAAACAGAAAGGGGTATAAAAAGTTATACAGCAGAGGCTGTTGGAATAAGGACATGTTTGAAAAAAACGACATAACTAAAAATGTACTAACTGAAATCAACTTTTGTAAAAAGGGGGTGCATCTTGACTCATATATCTATCTTTGAATATGTGGATCAATTTAAGGAGATTTGTTTTGAGAGAGATATGAAGGTTCAAAGTTGACTATCAATCTGCCTCACTTGTCATAGATTTTTTTAAATTGTCAAAGGGGTTCAAAAATATATTTTTAAGCTTAACCAAATATCGTACATGCTTAAGACATCTTAAAGAAGTTATATTAAAAAAAGATTTTTATTTAGACCATGTTTTGTTCACACGAAAATTGTTGGATGGGCTTAAATACTGTTCTGTTCTTCTCTGTTTTGCTTGTTCTTAATAAATCAACATTATCCCCTATTTTCTTCCAAACAAGGCATGTCCAAAATATATCATAACAATATCACATAAGTATATAAAGGTTGACAATAAGTCTCTACATTATTTGTTCTTCATTTAAAGTCCTTTTAAAATGTCCAAAGAACAAGGTTCAAACTAGCTTCCATGGTTCAAGGTCCTATGTCCATCTTCTTCCATTTTTGGTCCATTACTTTTATCTTATAGAAACTTAGAGATAAGAACATGTTATTATGGAGATAAATGGAGGGTTCTAAAATTTTTTTATATGTTAGTTCTTTGTTAGAAGATTGGACTTAGTTTCCTTGATCCTTTTTTTTTCTTCTTCTTCTTCCTTCTTCTTCTTCTCATTCTTCTTCTTCTCCTTCTCCTTCTCCTTCTTTCTCTTTTCTTTTTCTCCTTCTTCTTTAATGGGGCTGCCAAATGGGAGGGGAGGGATTTTAGAGAGAGAGTGGGGTTGGGAGAAATGAGGAGAAGGTTGGAAAATTAATGGGTATTTATAGGCACAAATTTTATATTTTTGAAATTAATTTAAATCAATTAATTAGTCAATCCAAACACTATTTGAGCACTATTAGATGACATCCATGAGACTTCCCAAGTCTTCCAAAGGTACTCCCAAATAGTTGATGGGAATTGGGGTTTATGATTACATAATGGGGAAAAAATTGCATTAATTTTTTTTTGGGTAGTTTTCTTCCATAATTTAATTAATTTATATATTTTTTTATCTTCATGAAATATATTTAAGTGTATAATAATTTCCTACAATAATTTAATTAGTGTTGAAATAAATTGAATTTCCAAACAAGTCTTACTTAAAAACTAAGCAACCTATCCCATCCTATTTTCTTTTAATTTTCTATTTTTTTTAAAACAATAAAAAGTCAGATCAAGTCCCTCACCACCATGGGCTGCCGGCCATGGGTATAATGGTCACTTAAAATTTGTTTTATTTTTGTATTTTTCATAATTGAGATAATTGTGTGGGTCCTTGTTAGTATTTAATTAAAATTTAGACTTTTAGGTAATTTTCAAGACTTAGTTTATAAAATAAATTAAATTTATTTAATTGGGCTCTAAAATTAAAATTTAATTCATTAACTTAATTAATGAGTTTATGTGCTTGAATTTTCCTGTTGGACTTTAATCTAAATTCTCATATTTGATTTGTGATCTAGGCGACCAAACTTTGTTTTTCAAACTTAACTTAAAATTAATTAAGTTCTAAGTTCAAATTGCTACTTAATTGATTCTTTGAAGTGTTGAACCTTAATTAACACTATTAGGGTTTATGTGATTCAATTTCTAGGGTTTGAACATTTGTTAAACCAATTAGGGTAAAATTACGCCTAGGTTAAGTTTTTATAAAAATCTGGGTTATTACAGTTTCTGTTGTTTAATTAATCCAGTTTCAATGTCCAATTCCAGATTCAGTAGAGAAAGTTTTAATTGTTCAAATTTGTAATTCGGCAGAGGTTTGGCACTTGTATATTTGGGATTCTCTTTCCAATTTGGTCGAGATTCAATACTTATATATTTTGGGGTCCTAAAAGCAGAGGGAGTAGAGTCTCTGTTTATAGTTTTTTGGTGAGAAAGTTGCCAAAAGACAGAAGCTTCTTCTCAAATGTGGCCCACACTAGGGTTGAAGTGGCATGCGCCATGTTGGTGGCGGCGTGCGCCGGGTTAGATATAGCTTAGGGCACCTTGACTTGGCGTGGCCAGGGGTTTTGGAGGGAAGTGGCGTGCGCCACTTTGAAGGTGACGCACGTAGTTGGGAGGCTGAATCGAGAGGTGTTTTTGATATTTTAGGTGTTTTATAGCATTTTAGGATATTTTGGAGTATTTCTTGGACTGTTAAACCTGCATAAAGTTTTTTTTACGCGACTTACGCATGTACTCATCATCGGAAGTAAACCGGATATGCCTATGCGCGGGTTAGTCAAAATTAAAATGTCTACATTAAGCAAACCGTGAAATTGTATAAGCCCAATCATGTCAGTGTATAAATTTTAATTCCACCTTTGGTTCTGTTCAATATATTTCTGGTGTACAAAACACAATCTCCCTTGAATTATCGAACAAATTTCTGTGATTTAGATAAATCACTGAGATTGTGTTCGCAGCTATACCGATAGGATGTCAACCCTATTTAGGCTGTGAACTAATATAATTATACAAAAGTTAGACTTCTGATCTTCTGTAAGTATGCCAAGCTCTACTTACCAGAATTCTTACTGTGTATAATTATCGACATTTCGCATTTTAATTATAAATAATAAAAATATATTTTCTAAAATTACAAATATAAATAGATTAAGACAATTCAAATATTATTAATATAAAATGTTTTACACTGGTTTTATATAAAAATCTCAACAATCACCCATTTTTATTAAAGTCATGTGTCCACACATCTCAAACCTAGACCTTCTACGTGATTATTGAAAGTCTTAGCCATTAGGCTCTTCGTAAAGGGTCTGCCAAGTTATCTGTTGATGCAATCTTATGTTAGCCCCAAGATTTTTATAATGTATTAATTGATTTTAATGATAATAAACAAAGTCTTAAAAGATTAAGTATTTTTATCTTTAAATGGATAAATCAAAATAGTTCAAATGGATATTAAATGTCTTTAAAAAGGTTAACACCCATCATTGGGGTTGACCATATGTGTTAATAAATTGTTGAGATATTTTAGGAATCATACCAAACAGGACCTAAAGCTCAGACTTAAAAAAAATAGTTGAGAAGCTTTTATGTCTTTTGGGTCGACACAACTGGAGTTTGAGTCGACACAACAGAGATAACTTTTTGGCACTTTAGCAATCAGATGAACAAGAGTCGACACAAAGAAGTTTTGAGTCAACACAAGATAGACAAAGTCGACACAAGCCAAGATTTGTCAAGAACACAGAGGCATCAACCTTTTTGGGTCGACACACATTATACCTGAGTTGACACAAAGTAAAGAAAGCATCATGAGTCAACACACATCTTTACATGAGTCGACACAACTGAAGCTGAGGCAGAAACAGAAGCTGAAGAATTTTTGGGTCGACATAACCAGTACATGAGTCGACACACAACCAAAAAATAAGGAACTTGAGTCGACACCTCTTCACTTGGGTCGACATAAAGCAGGCAGATTCTGTGATTTAAGGAACTTGGGTCGACACAAACCAATGTGAGTCGACACAAGGACGCGATCTCGGTGCATGATTTCAGCAAATTTTGTTTGACTTTCAGCGTGATTTGAGGATCGATTTTAATTCACAGAGGATCGATTTTGGTATACAAAAAAATCTCAAAACGTTTCAAATTAGATCACCAAGATTCAAGGAACAAATCAAGGGATACTCAGTTACGTGAACTTTGGGATTTGATATAGATAGACATAGCATTATTTTCAGAATGGTTTTTGAAAATGCAACGGCTCTTTGAGGATCAAAATTCAAAATAAAGATCAGATCAAATCAAATGAAATCAGATCAACAATCAATCATCTTAATTTGTGGAAGAAGATCAGATCGTAATTAAGCAGTAACGGCTACTTTGATGGAGCTATAAAAAGTAGCGATCGGTGATTACAGAAGACAATCATCATACAGAACACAGAACTCAAAATACAAAAGAATTCATCATTCTCAATTTCATACTCTCACTATCAGTCTGATACGAAGATCATCAACGAAGCATCAATCACATTACATCAGTTCGTGAAAAGTTCTACTACAATCCGAAGAAAATTGATTCTAGTAAAATCTGTTCATTACTCTGTTATTTGGCTATTTCTCTTTCAGTGATCATTGTAAACATCTACTCTAAAAAGAGAGCTCTGCTACTTGATGTTTTGATTTCGAAAAATTCTTTACATCATTCTGTAAAAGTAGAGGTGAGTCACCTGCTACTGATCTTTGTGTGTGGAGTAGCACACAAATGAGAAGAACCCAAGTACTAGAAGCTGTGAGCTTTGATAACGCAGCTTGGAAAATCTTCTGTAAAAGATCACAAGTGTTAGAAGTAGTGAAAGCTTCGGAACGCAGCTGTGTGGGTCTTGTAAAGGTTTGGAGCACACCCGTAAGTTCTTTGTCCATAGTGGAGAAATTCTTAAGAGATGCTTGAGGAGTGGATGTAAGCTGAGATAGCCGAACCACTATAAATATTGGTGTTGTTCTCTAACTCTATCCTCAATCTCTTACTTGTATATGCATCAATAGTTTGCTAGTTTATTTAAGTTTTAAAAATTTCGTTAAGATTCTAAGTAATTTTTAGAGACTCCATTCACCCTCCCTCTAGGGTCACCCTTTAATTAACAATAGGTATCAAAATCTCGTCTCTATATATATTCGACCTAACAGTCTAAGAGGATCCTTATGGTAACCTCTATTGGAACCACCCTCGCCGAGGGACAATCCATCAATAGACCTCCTTTGTTCAATGAAACAAACTATAACTATTGGAAGGCTAAAATAAAAATATACATACAAGTCGTAAATTACGAGTTATGAAAAATTACAGTATATGGTCCCAAAAGACCAGTCAAAGTTGTTGAGGGAACAAATATATTTAAAGATGAATTAGAATGGAATGAGAATGACGTTAGAGAAATGCAACATAATTCTAGAGCCATGAACCTTCTATATTACTCTTTAGATCCAAATGAGTTTAATAGAATCTCTATATGTGATACTACTAAAGAGATTTGGAATAAATTAGAAATAACCCATGAAGGTACTAATTAAGTGAAAGACTCAAAAATAAGCATGCTTGTACATGAATATGAGTTATTTAAAATAAATAGTAATGAAAATATATCTAGCATGTTTACACGTTTTACCAATATTATTAATTTTTTAAAATCTCTTAGTAAAGTGTACACTAATGTTGAAAATGTTAGAAAGATTTTACGATCTCTATCAAAGAGTTGGGATGCAAAAGTCACTGCCATTCAAGAAGCAAAAAATCTCAACTTGCTTGGTCTTGACGAGCTCATGGGGACTTTAATGACTCATGAAATTGTCATGAATAGAAGAATAGGTGAAGAAGAGCCAAAACCAAGAAGAGGGATGGCACTAAAATGCTCACAACCTGAATCATCCGATCAAGAAGAATCTGAAGATGAAGAGAATGACATAACTCTTCTTAGCAGAAAGTTCAACCGATTTCTTCTGAAATCAAGAAAATTCAAAAGAAGACCTTTCAAGAAAAACTTCAACAAGAATGAGTCAATAAAGAAAGATCCCCTGGTCTGCTTTGAATGCAAGAAACCAAGACACTTTAAAGTTGATTGTCCACTACTAAAGAAAGACAAATCAAAAAAATTCAGCAAACGAGCATGAAGGCTACTTGGGACGATTCAGATGATAATCAAGAGGAATCACCATCAAGTGATGAAGAAACTGCAAATCTTTGTCTTATGAGAAATGAAGAAGCTGACAATAATAATAAGGTAACTCTAGACTCTCTCTATAATGAACTTTACGAAACTTTCAATAAATTACATAGTGAGTTTGAAGAACTTGAACTAAAAAACAAAAATCTTAAGAAGAAAATCTCTCATCTTACAAAGGAGCTTGAAGATATACAAACATTAAATGAAACTGAAAGAGAAAATTTTTCAAATAATGAAAGAATAATCTTTTTAAAAAAGGAAAATGAATGTTTAAAAGTAAAAGCAAAAGATCTTTTTGAAACAGTCACAAAATTTACTAATGGTGAAGAAAACCTTAATAAGATCTTAGGATAACAAAAATGTGTTTATAACAAAGCTAGATTAGGTTATGAAAAGTCAAATGATTAAAAATTTCTAAAAAATATAACCAGTCATGAAATACCATGTTGTGAACACTGTGGCAGATTAGGACATATTAAAAAGAGTTGTTCAGATAAAAATAAAATATGAATTCCTAAAAATTTGCTTCATACTAGAACTAACTTTAATGGACCCAAGAAAAAATAGGTACAAAAAACTGTATGATTATTTGTTCTGCAGATGTGCTTAAAGTCAACTCCACACAAGGACAAATGGTTCTTAGACAGTAGATGCTCCCAACATATAAACGGTGATAAAAATAAATTTATCTCTATCACATCAAAGAATGAAGGACACATAAGCTTTGGTGATAACTCAAAAGGTAGAATTATCAGAGTTGGTACTATTAGTAAGAATTTCTCTCTAGAAATTGAAAATACTTTATTAGTTGATAGATTAAAACATAATCTGTTAAGTATAAGTCAACTATGTGATAAATATTACAAAGTTGTATTTGAATCTAATGCATGTAGAGCAGAGAATGTAAATTGTTGTCTCAAAAATCAACCCAAAGGGGGGGTGAATAGGTTGTTTTAGTAAACTTAAAAACTTTTTAAAAACTCTTTTATTAAATAAAAGTGAGTGATAGCAGAAATATAAATGCTGGATGTAAAGAGTTTGAGTGAGAGATACAACCAGATTTATAGTGGTTCGGTCTACCTCGACCTACGTCCACTCTCCAAGCACCTTGGGAATTTAATCCA
>JAUTBS010196474.1:0-11780 GCA_032361285.1 Aequorea victoria | reverse complement strand
AGTCGAACGAACACGGTTCTTGCACGAGAGTGGTCGGTATCGGAGCATAGCGTCCCATGAGATGACCGACCCGTGAGCGGGTCCCTGGAGGTACTCGGGCAACCCAGCTAGTCGGCTAAAGGTGTGCTCGGTTAACTCTAACCGACCATTAACCAATACTCATCAATATGTATTAATATATATGTATATCTATCATATATATCTCTGGTTCCTTACATAAAAATGTGGTACAGTCTTATATACGTAGCCTTGATTAAATTAAAGATTGAAACTTTTAAGTTGTGAACAGTCAACTAATAAACTATGTGATATATATATATATATATATATGTTTATATATGTGTATAACTAAAATAGAGGGTGTAAGGATGTCTAACCCGTTGATCACTGTAAGGTGATGATGACGATGATAAAAACGGTGAAGGCAGTTCTCACGGTGGCAACGCCAATGTTGGTGGTGGTCCACGGTGGTGATGACAGTGCTCGGTGGCTGCTAGGCAGCGTGAGGGAGAGGAATTACAAAGAGTAATTCGACAGAGCTGAGAGGATAATTGAGAGAGATGGGTTTCAGAGAGGGAGAATGTCTCTTTATTTATAATGGATTTCTTAGCAAAAACTTAGGGATCACATGAAATTCCTTGATTCTCTCTTTTCAAAATTATCATCTTTCTAAAATCACTCAGCCACCTGCTATATCCAACCTGCACAGCACACATGCACAGGGAACTTTCTGTTTTTTTTATTTTTCCTTTTTGTCTTTTTTTTTATTTATTCAATTAAATACTAATAGCATAATTAAGATTTTAGTATCTTTCATTAATTTATTATTTCAAAATCTTTTTATTACTTATTTAATTATATTTTTAATTAGTTAATTTATTTTTAATTAATCAATTTAATATTATATTAATAATTAGAAAAAAAATAAAAAATCTTTACCGAATTTTACAAATTTCCCCTCTTCGTCAAGTACATTAAATGGACTTGTGGCCCAAAAACCAATTTTATTAGTCAAATTGTAAATTTAAATAATTTAGATAAACACATTAATGCCTGGGGTGAATGGTATTTAAAAGATATTAAGAGGCGTGTATTGACAAAAGAAATTAAAAGAAAAGTAATATATAATTTTAAAATATTTATGACTAATAGTACTATAATAATATGATTTTTTAAACTTTAAGGGCATGTTTGTTTTGAAGAATAAGAAAATGAGAAATACATAATCTCCTCACTAATTATTCATTTTAGTTTCCTCACTAATTATTCCACATATTCATTCTTACTAAGTTATTCCTCATATGAGGGAAAAAGAGAGACTTGATGTCAAATCCGAATTAATAATTCTGGACTCCAATCATGAGAAATAAATGTATTTCGAACTAATAATTCAATCCGACCTTTTAATACTCCAATACAAACATGGCCTAAATGTATTATCTGCCTCTGACCATCCCTTTGTCCGTCCTTACTTGGGTAAGGTCAAATAACTTTGTTTTGATAAGTGTGGTGGTTTGCCCAAGTAGCATGAACTCTAACAATCCACGCTTATTTTTAGGGTTAGAATTTTGGGACGTCATTCCCGCTTACTTTAAAAAAAATATTTGCTTTGATTTATATGATATTAAGCTATCAAACTAAGCTCTTTCCAGCAAAAATAAATAATAATAATAAAAACTTTGCATAAAAAAATAGCTATCAAAATATATATAATTTCCAGCAGGATCATCCATAGATTTTATCACAACATTAATTGCTCAAAGAAACGCGTACATGGGTCCTTATAATACGTTTGTGTCGCACAAGCAACGTTGTCCTTAGGTTATGCTGTCTTGTTCTTGTGATGGATTATTCTGTAATATTATTTATTTAATATTTTTTATAAATAAACTTTTCGAGAAAATTAGTGATGAATTTCTATAATAATATTTTTTCTTCATTAAGGCTCCGTTTGTTCTGGCAGAAAATATTTTTCTACGAAAAATATTTTTTACAAAAAATATTTTCTGAAATATAACTTATTTTCCTATGTTTGGTTGCGACATAGGAAGATATTTTTTAACCCTATTTACTTTATTTTCTATTGATTTTAAAAATGTTTTTCATTAGTTTTAATTTTCTGTTGTACCAAATACCAGAAAATGTATAAAATATTTTTCAGAAAATATTTTTCATCAAAACAAACGGAGTCTAAGTCCAGTTAATTTTTTTTAATTCATTAAATTCACAATAGTCATAGAAGTTAATATTCTTTAATATATTTATCCATTTAAAGTGACTCTATGATTGATCATATCATTATAAAAATAACATCACAACAACAACAACAATAATAATTTACATCACAAATATTAATTAAAAAACTTAAAAAAATATAATAGTATAAAAAATTGATAAATAAATTGAAAATATTAAGAATTAACGCATTTTATTTACTAGAGATTGTGTGATAAATAAGTTGCATAAAGTTAATTCATTCATGTTCAAAAGAATAATATTTCATGCTAACAATAATTTATATTTAAGAATTTATTCATAAATATTTATACACAAGTAACGATAGTATTTTAATATTTCATACGTAAATAAATGTTACTTTGAATTTTTAATATATTTTAATTATTTTTATTTTCTTGTTTTAGAATTAAATTTTTTTAACTCTTCATTTTCACGTTATATATTTTTAGGAACATTTAAAAATAATTTGGAAATTTTTGTACTAATTCCAATTGAATAGATAAAATTATTTCTACAAATTTAACATGTTTATCTCCTTAACATAATTAAAAATTTCAAAACTGTTTCATATGCATCATGCATGTTATATATATGTGTGTCCATAGAAACATCCATAATTAATTTGGTAAAATCTTTGAGTAATTTCAGTTGCTGAGATAAATTTAACACTGCATGTGTAACTACCCCTCTCTGTCTCTTCGCGAGAAAGAGGTTAGATCCTACTCGGGGTGAAGCCCTTCTGGCTAGCAAAATAAATGTTTTGTTGTTGTAACTTGTCAAATCATGACATTCATAGACAAACGACCGAATCTCAATCACACGACACCTATTAATTCAATTGCAGTAGTAATGATTTTGAAACGAAGACAAACGATCGAATCTAAATCACACGACACTCATCAATTCAATTACAGTTGTAATGATTTTGAAACGAAGGTTTGGTACAAACTAGAGTCGCCACTTGATTTTAAGATCCAACAATCGATGTGTGACTCTCCTGGATTAGGTTTAGTCCTTTCATAACTATAGATTATGTTCGGGGACTAAGGTACCGAGTGATAAGGTGTTAGGTACTTACTCAGCCTAATCTCATGGTTAACCTCTACTCAACACCATTGGTTCTTCTTCTTTAAATTTATATACCTAACTAATATAAAACTCGGTATTAATTTTTTTTAAACAAATTATTATAAAAAAGATAATTAATTAATTATTAGAACTAACTAATTAAAAATGTAATTAATTAAACTACTAAAATGATTTTGAAAATTTAAAGTAATAGATGATATAATAACAACTTTGTTACTATAATTAAATAAGGAAGGAATAGAACAAAATAGAAAAATAAAATAAAAGAAGAATCTAGCTATGCATGTGGTTAACAGCTTGTGAGTTGTTTTAGGAAAATAGGATCCAAGTAGGGAATCATGGGATAGACATGTGATCCCTAATCTTTTAGCCAGCAACTCCTTTAAAATGAGAGTTCTCTCCTAAGAAGACCTCATCTCTTTTTCATTATATCTCTGTGCAATCCTCCTCTCCCTCTCAGTTGTTTCTTTCTCTCTACTCCCTCTGTTTTGAAACCGCTGCTTCACAGGCACCACTGCCGAGTACTATCACCACCACCAACGTTGGCGTTGCCACCGCAGGGCACCGCCATCATCATCACCTCATTATAATCCTTGGTTTTCCTTCACACCCTCTGATTCTAATATATGAATAGTAATATATATGTATATATTATCACATAATTAAATAATTGTGTAGTTCTCAATTAAAAAGGATAATCTTTTAAATGATTCAAACGTAGATGAATATACTATGTTTATTAATTGAATGTAATATAAACCAGAGAAGAAAGTTTTGATATATATAATGATATATATGTATATAACAGTGATATATATACATAATAGTGACTATACAAAAACCATGTATAAAAATATATATAAACGGTTATGATTATTCACTTATATCACTAGGTTGAATGATAAAATATATAAGAATAATAAACCATGACGAAATAAAGAAAGAAAAGACCATATATAAGAGATTTCAGTCATAGAAATCTATGGTTCAAAGCTTTGGGTCGACTCATACATGGGTTGAGTCGACTCACGTGCCGTAGAAGATAAACCCCGTTGCCTATGAGTTGACTCACGTGGAGGGTGAGTTGACTCATGAAGACTAATCCTCGGTTGTTTCACAAACAATGGTTGGGGTCAACTCATTAAACCTTTGAGTCGACTCACTACCCCTACTAGACCTCCCTGAGTCGACTCATGGATCGCTTAAGTCGACTCATGCTTCACCTGTGGACATGGGTCTACTCACTCCTTCTGTGAGTCAACTCATTTCTATTTTAGTCGACTGATAAGGAGCCACCTCGGCTCACCTTGCTGGGTCAACTCACAATCCCTTTCGGCTGACTCATGATGCATATGTCGTGAGTGTTTGCCTTTGGGTCGACTCAGCATACTTTGAGTCGACTCACAATGTAACAAACCAACTTCTCGGAGGATAATTAAATCTACTCAGAATGGTGTTACATCATCTCTCCTCTTAAAATCTTATATAAAAGATTATCCAACATAATTTAACCATTACATAAGCTCCAACCATATAACTTATTAGTCTGATAACTAGGATCAACACAAAGGGAGAGTGAATTGGTTGATAGGCAAATTTTAAATTTTTTAAACTCATTTTTAAATTAATAAGTTAATACAGCGGAAATAAAGAAATTAAGAATAGAAAAATAAAGAGTTAAAGGAAGAGAGATGCAAACATAATTTATAGTGGTTCGGTCAACTCGACCTACGTTCACTCCCCAAAGAGCCTTCGAAATTCACTATCGAAATCTCCAATGGGTGAATCAAAATCACTGTTATATCGACCTCTTTACAGGCAAAGAGTAACCTCTTATTCTTTCTAGGTTAATGAAGCGGAAATAAAGCAATTAAGAACAGAAAAATAAAGAGTTAAAGGAAGAGAGATGCAAACACAATTTATAGTGGTTCGATCAACCCGACCTACGTTCACTCCCCAAAGAGCCTTGGGAATTCACTATCGAAATCTACAATGGGTGAATCAAAATCACTGTTATATCGACCTCTTTATAGGGAAGGAGTAACCTCTTATTCTTTTTAGGTGAATAGTAGCCTAATATTCTTGTAGGCGAATCAAAGCCTATTATTCTTCAATGGGTGAAGCAAAACCTCCTTCTTCAATCAAAGGCGAAGAGCAGCCACAGAATCGGATTCCTTGAGTTGGTGAATCGAAACCAGGCTCTTGTAGTGGTTAAAGTTTGATGATCTCTTTTTGAGATGATTTACAATCAAGTATAGCTCATTACAATAATCACACTCTCTCAAATGATTTACAATCAATGAAGAAGAGAATAGAGTATTTAGAAATATTCTGAATAAAACAGAGTATGAGAAAGATAACACATAGTAAAATGGATCCTGAAAGTTATTCTTTTTGTTTGATCTTTGTTCCTCTCTTTTCCCTTTCTCTGTTTGTATTTAAATGCTGGAGCAGAGATATGACCGTTGGATAGGTCAAACTAGCCATTGGAGCATTTAATGCTTAGCGAAAAACTAGCCGTTACAACTTCAGCATTTTTGAATTTATTGCACAGGTGTCGAGACTAAACTCCTGGGTGTCGACACAAAATGGTCTGGGCAGTGCAGCTGTCGACTCAAGCTCTGAGGTGTCAACTCAACCTGTTATGAATCTGAGACCTAGATCTTATGGTGTCGACTCAACCATCTTGGTGCCAACTCATCCTTTGAATTTTTGGATTTCAAAATATCAGTGCCCACGAGAACGCTCCATGTGTCGACACAACCTTCTTTGGTGTAGACCTTTTTGACTGAAGCTTGAAAGGTGTCGACTCGTGTTCTCTGGTGTCGACTCAAACTCTTCTGTTACTTTAAGATCTGGGCAATACTTTTTTATGCTGACTCATTTCTCTCTGGTGTCGACTCAAAGGTCTGATTGCTACTAAGGTGTCAACTCAACTTCTCTTGGTGTTGACCATTTCTTCTGTCTGTTTGATTTTACTGAAGTGCAGCCTTTTCTTCTTGGGCTTAGTAATCTCTAGAAGTCTTCTAACATCTTTAATGTATTCTCTTAATTTTTTGCTGAGATATTGGCTTCAATAAACTGATTTATCCTGAAAATACTTTCTCATAGACAAACAAGTCATTAGGATAATCAGATTGATTTGGCTAATAATCTCTCAACAGTTAAATCAATATGTTGTTTTATCCAAACTAAATTGAAAGCTTGATTGAAAGACCTTTAGGCTAACAATCTTTACCTTTTTTATTATTACAACTATTGATTTGCAAAGACATAATGAATATGGAGTATAAGCTCATTTGATACTAATAAAGAATTAAACCGATTTGGCTAGCATCTAACATGTTCTCCCCCTAACATGTTCATAGGATATATCATTTAAAGAAAAGTTACCAAAATCTTCCTTTGTCATATATATTCATATGAAAACAAACAATAATTAATTCTCCCCTTATGCATATAATTTTTCCTTAAACATGTTCAACAAAAACAAACACACTCCCCTTTTGTCATAGAATTTTCCTAAACATGTCAGCAAATTATTTAGCAAATCAATCAAAAATTCTCCACATTTGTCATAGAAAAAGGAAAGATAATGAAATGCAGAGAACATCGAGGAATCTCCCACTGAGATTATTACTCCCTCTATGTTAAGTATAAGATAGTATGAGGAGACATACATCAAAGGCGAGGCATGCATGAAGACAGAGATATCAATTGTTAATTCATGAGAATTATATCTTCTCCTAACTATGACAATTACATGAGCATCAAGATTTGCATTAAAAACATATTCAATGAGTTCAAGAAAGCAAAGTCAAATTTAGAGTTATTACTCCAATTTGTATTATGAGAACAGTCAAACATAAATTAATGGGTGCAAAAATAGCAAGCAAAGTCAAATTTAGCTTATCAAAGCATATTTATTATAAATTTTAGCTTCTTTCCCTTTGGTTATAAAATCTTTTACTAAGTTATCAATTGTTGTTCAAAGGGTTAGCCCGAAGGGTGATGCCAAAAGTTAATATGATACCAGTTGTTATTATGAAGACAAATGATAGTTCTTCCCCTTTATGAAAATATGTTTCTCTTCCAGATATGTCAAATATGTGTAATGATCCAATGAGTAAAGATTGATCCAAACATATATCAATAATCATATTCAATATTTTTTTCTTTTATTTTCCTTTTCTTTTATTATTAGGATTTATCAAAAAAAATTGTTATGATACCAATTGTTATGATGTGTTAATGATTATGATTAAGATGACTGAAGTCACATATCAACAAGAATAGTGATAAAATTTAGTAAAGCAGAGCGTGTCAACCGAGAATAATCTCAATCATAGGACCGTCATGCACTTTAAGTATTTTTTTAAATGTTGATATGATTTTAACAAGAGATCAAGAATTAATTTTTACAATTAAATCAATTATGATCAATGTTATTTACTTGATTGAGAACACGGGCTAATCAATAATTATTTTTATCATCCATCTTATACAAAGATATGCAATAAAGATTGTGTGAGTGATGAATAATGAAAGTCTGATACCTATTTGAGAACATAAAACAGAGAAAAAGTTCAGTTAAAAGCAGACAAATGGGTCGACACAAGGGATATAGGTGTCGACACAAAACATATGCGAGAGAGAGACATCAACATGCAAGTAGGAAAAAACACAGAAGTGTCGATACTGATAAGCAGAGGGTCGACACAACCACACACAGGGGGTTGATATTTTTTCAAGTGTGTCGACATTTTTTCATTTCAAAACAGATAAAAAAAATTAAGTCCAAAGAAAAAAATATTTGATATGTCATTTAAAACATATATTTTAGCTCATAATCAATCATCATTTTTAGAGCATTAGGGATTAGATATTACCTATATTGCTCATACCAAAAATAATTATCCTCAGATTGTCACTGGATATGACAGATTTACCATTTTTGGGATTTAGGTTCACGATCTTGATACTTACTGCTTAGTAGTCATTTTTTGCAAAATAATCATAAACATAGTATCTTGGTACACATCTTTTTTTGGGTCCACTGGGATTAGTATAAAAGTTCATGTTATGCATAAAAAGATGCAAGTAATTTATGTAAGTACCAATTTTTCTATACATTCTAGCAGGAGGTTTTTGATAGGCATTTCGTTTGGATTGCCGAGTATTGGTAGGTCTTGTTATAGATATTTTTGCAACTTTGGGTGGAGGATCACCCTTTTTAATCCATACATTCCTGGTTAGTTTGTTGCCTTTTAATCTAGAGAAATGAAATTTGGTAATATGCCCATTTTTACCACAAAAGTTACAGCTCATAGGTTTTGGCAGTTTAGCTTCAATAAGGATACTTTTTAGGACTGTTTTCCTATCATTATGATTAAAACCAAGTCATTCCTTGCATAGAGTACATTTGTTGAGACTATTGAAGCATATTTTTTATTCTCTTTTTCCAAAGATTCCATTTTTGATTTAAGAGAAGTGATTTCATTTTTATGGGATTTATTTTTTGATTTTAGTACTTTAATCATTTTAAAACAATCATCTAGACCATCTTGAAGCTCTTCATTTGTAGGTAAATCATCATTATTATCATTATCACTATCATTACTTGAAAGATAATTTACCTCATTACCATATGCCATGAGTGCGAGGTTTGAGGTGTCACTTTCACTTTCACTGGATTCTTCTTCTTTTTCACTTGAATCTGTGTCATCCCACGTGGCATTCATTACTCTTTTTAGGTACTTCTTCTTCTCCTTTTTGAGCAATGGAAAGTTGTAGCACATAACTTCTTCTTCCTTATCATTGAAGTCGTTGCTTGATTTTTCTTTGAGTCTTTTCTTTTGTTCTCTTTTCATCCTCAAAATCTTTGCAATCCTTTTTGAGAGGAGAGCAACTTCTTCATCATTCTCTTCATCTTCGGTTTCGTTTTCTTGCTCAAGGTCCTTGGCAGACTAGAAGGCAAGAGTTCTTTTTTCTTTCACTTCTTGTTCCTCCTTCAAAGTGAACTCGTGGGTTAGAAGAGAACTCAAAAGCTCATCTAGGCCGAGAATGGTGAGGTCCTTAGCTTCCTCAATTGCTGTGACCTTCGGTCTCCATTCCTTTGGAAGTAATCTCAAGATTTTTCTAATAAAATCAATATTAGAAAAAGATATTCCAAGAAATTTTAAGTTATTGATAATAATATTAAAACGAGAAAACATACCAGAGATATATTCATGATTATGCATTTTGAACATTTCATAATGTATAACAAGTATATCAATTTTCTTATCTTTTACTTGAATGGTTCCTTCTTGTGTCACTTGAAGTTTATCCCATATATCTTTTGCATTTTCACAACCCTGAATTCGATTGAATTCGCCGGGTCTAAGTGCACAGTGTAAAATGTTTACAGCCTTAGTATTTATTTGTAACATTCTCCAATCACTATCAGTGTATACAGTTTCAAATTTTGGAATGGTTCTTCATTCTGTACTGATACTAGGTACAAGAAGTCCATTGACAATGACTCTCCATGTAGTCATGTCTTCTGATTGTACAAAGTATGTCATCCTACTTTTCCAATATGTATAGTTAGATCCATTAAAAAGAGGAGGTCTAAAAGCAGATTGGCCTTCGGCCAAAATACAATTTTGATTCTTGTTTGCCATAGGATCTACTGCTGGATGTTAAGCCTAAAAAGCAGAGCCTGCTCTGATACCAAATGTTAGTCTGATAACTAGGATCAACCTAAAGGGGGGTGAATGGGTTGATAGGAAAATTTTAAACTTTTTAAACTCTTTTTTAAATTAATATGTTAATGCAGCGGAAATAAATCAATTAAGAGCAGAAAAATAAGGAGTTAAAGGAAGAGAGATGCAAACACAATTTATAGTGGTTCGGTCAACTCGACCTACATCCACTACCCAAAGAGCCTTGGAATTCACTATTGAATTCTCTAATGGGTGAATCGAAACCACTATTATATCGACCTCTTTACAGGCAAGGCGTAACATCTTATTCTTTCCAGGCGAATAATAGCCTAATATTCTTGCAGGCGAATTGAAGCCTATTCTTCTTCAATAGGGGAAGCAAAACCTCCTTCTTCAATCAAGGGCGAAGAGCAGTCACAGAATCAGATTTCTTGAGTTGGTGAATCGAAACCAAGCTCTTGTAGTGGTTGAGGTTTGATGATCTTTCTTGTGAGATTATTTACAATCAAGTATAGCTCACTACAATAATCACACTCTCTCAAATGATTTAGAATCAATGAAAAAGAGAAGAGAGTATTCAGATATATTCTGAATAAAATAGAGTATGAGAAAGATAGCACAGTAAAATGGATCTTGAAAGTTATTCTTTTTGTTTGATCCTTGTTCCTCTCTTTTCCCTTGGTTCTCAATTTGTATTTAAATGCTAGAGTAGAGATATGACCGTTAGATAGGTCAAACTAGCGGTTGAAGCATTTAATGCTTAAAGAAAAACTAGCCGTTACAGCTTCAGCATTTTTGAATTTATCGCACAGGTGTCGATACTAAACTCCTGGGTGTCGACAAAAACTGGTCTGGGCAACGCAGGTGTCGACTCAAGCTCTGAGGTGTCGACTCAACCTGTTCTGGATTTGAGATTTGGATCTTTTGGTGTCGACTCAACCATCTTTGTGTCGACTCATCCATTGAATTTTTTTTCTCAAAATATCAGTGCCCACGAGAACGCTCCAGGTGTCGACACAACCTTCCTTGGTGTCGACCCTTTTGATTGAAGCTTGGAAGGTGTCGACCCAAACTCTTCTGCTATTTCAAGATCTGGGCAATACTTTTCTGTGTCGACTCATTTCTCTCTGGTGTCGACTCAAAGGTTTGATTGCTGCTAAGGTGTCGAGTCAACTTCTCTTGGTGTCGACCCTTTCTTCTGTCTCTTTGATTTTACTGAAGTGCAGCCTTTTCTTCTTGGGCTTAGAAATCTCCAAAAGTCTTCTAACATCTTCAATGTATTCTCTTAACTTTTTGTTGAGATCTTGGCTTCAATAAAGTGATTTATCCTAAAAATACTTTTTCATAGATAAACAAGTCATTAAGATAATCAGATTGATTTGAATAATAATCTCCCAACAGTTAAATCAATATGTTGTTATATCAAAACCAAATTGAAATGTTGATTGAAAGACCTTTAGACTAACACAACTATTAAGGAAAAACTTCAATGCATACATACATCCCCATACATCATGTAACTAGCGAAAAACTCAAATCCAACTATATACAATAATCTGATAATCATCTATACAACATACATGATGAAACCCAAGAAGACTGTACTATAAAGTCTTCACCTCACGACTAATGTGACATCCCATAATTTAATTAAATAAATATTAATGCAAGAATTAATTAATGATGAATTGGGGGATGTTAATCGCAATTGTTTTGGGACCTATTGGTGAACTTATTAAAAGATAG
>JAUTBS010196363.1:0-11782 GCA_032361285.1 Aequorea victoria | reverse complement strand
GACTCATGTGTAGCTTGGGTCGACTCACACAAGTTTCTATCTTTGAATTGACACTTGAGTCGACTTGAGAGTTGTTGCGCCTCAGCTCATAACTGCCATGGGTCGACTCACATGTTCCCTCAGCAAATTTACTGAATGATAGTAATTCTGGGTCGACTCATGTCTTTCTGTGGGTCGACTCACATGATGTCTTTGCCTTTGAGTCGATGGGTGAGCCAATGCACTTCAGCTCAAAGTCCTTGGATTCAAAGTTTGGGTTGACTCACCATGATGATGGGTCGACTCATGGTCGATGTAAAGAATAGATCCAGAGAGTCATTCAACTTGGGTCGACTCATAGAACATTTTGGATCGACTCATGGTCGCTTCTGAAGTAAGTCTGTGGGAGATCCCAAGAGCTTGTCAATTTGGGTCGACTCATGCAAGAGCGTGGGTTGACTCAAATCTTTCAAAAATTCTGAAAAATCTTTGTCTTGATCTTGAGATAGTGCTCTGTTTAGAAATTGAATTATTATTTCTTATAACCTTTTTAACACGTGGTTTTTCACCTGAAACAACTCTAAAAATTCATTAAATACAAGGTCAACCTCAATCATGGGTGTTAACCATAATGAATATAAATAATCATATAAATTTTTTGAACGTAATTTGATTTAAAGCATATATTAAGAGATTTTTAAAACGATGTTCAATGATAGATACACAAAATTATCTTAACTTATCAATTTCTTGTTTGTTATCATTAAAATAAATTAAAAATTTATTAAATATTGGGGCTAACATCTGCCACTTGATCAACCAAACTAACTCCTGTGGCTTGAGAAGATGAGCGAGTAGGGTTGGGTATATGATAAAAATCGACAAATAAGTTGCACACAGTTTAAGAATTGTCAATCTGTCTGCAAAAACAACCTAACCTACCTATATATTCACAAAATTACCTTGTACTTGCACAAAATCTCCCCCTGATTGAATTGTTTTACATATGGATTTTTGAAAATTAATTTTAAATAACATAATATTGAAAAAATTAGTTTTTAACAAATGATTTAGCTTAATTGGAATGGGTTATTTACATTAATTTTGTATAAATTCTAAACAAGATTTGTTCATTTTTATGTGGTGATTAATCTTGTGTATTTACTTATTAAAAAAGTCAATGGATGAATGAAAAATTGACTTCAAAGTGGACTATTTAAAAATGGTAGAAAATGGTAACATTCAAACTCTTTCAAGTTATCCCAAATTGGTTGAGAAATAACTATGTATGTGATATATATAAGCCAACCTTGAAAAAGAATTTGGGCTCCAAGGATATTCAAATTTTGTGGTTGGGTGAGGACCTAATCATATGTGGGCTTGGGCTTGACCCAAAACCCCACATGCCTGCGCCGTCTCTGTCGCCTATCCGTCCCGACCCCGCTCGGGCTCGGGCCGTAGGCCTTGGGTCTTGGGCTTGGATTTGGAAGATAATAATTAATATTATCTTTTTTTAGAAATCTTATTTAATTAATTATTAATTAAATTATTTTTTTCAAAAAAATAAAATGTTGTCATTTTAGTAAAATAAAATGTTGTAGTTTCATGTTACCATTGGAGCCAATGGTTCGGAATTCGAAAATGGTGTCACCCTTTGTCTGAACCTGTCCGAACCATTTTCTATCGGTTTTGTTCGTCCGAACCAATGTCTCGACTGGTTTGGAGCTAGTTTCAAGTTTCTGAACCGGTGCCTCGTCACCTATAAAGGAGGGTATTCTTGTCTAGATTTTTCATTCCAAAACCATCTCCTCTCCTCTCCTCTCCTCTTTTGCTCTGCACATTTTGCATCTTTGGATCTGTTATAAGAGTGCTGCAAGCACAGATCTTGATTCTCTAAACTTCTAGTTTGGTGTACTCCTACTGAAAGTGAACAAATCGTTGTATCTTGGGAGACATACGCCGTAAAAACTCGCAAGCACCAAAGCGATGACGAATTTTATCTTAAAAAGATTGTGTCAAATACAAGCTTCGATTAAAAATAGGTTCTGATTTTATTTTTAATTTTAGGTTATAATTTATGTTTCTGATTTTGTATCACATACGTCAGATTGTTCCAACAATCTTAAGACAAAATTATTCTAGTTTCATCTACAATCTGTAATGTTATACTACCTATAATTTTTGCACTTTTAATTTCTATTTTAATAAAAAATAATGGCTGGTAAAAATAAAATTGTTACTCCTACTTCTATCCCTGCATTTGTGCTATCGGCCGAATCGGTGAATCATGGAGAAAAACTGAAAAAGTCCAATGGAACTGAGTTTAAGAGATGTCAACAGAAAAAGTTGTTCTATCTTACAACTCTGAATCTGGCTCATTTTCTCCGTGAAGATGCGCCTGCTCTGACAGATAATGAGATCGACAAACAATTGGTTGCGTAGGTAGATACATGAAAATATGCAAATTTCTTGTGCCGAAACTACATTCTCAATAGATTGGAAAACACTCTCTACAATGTATACAGTCCAATCAAAATACAAAGAACTTGTGAGAATTACTAGACCACAAATATAAAATAGAAGATGCTGGTATGAATAAATTCGTTGTCGCCAAATTTCTAAATTATAATATGGTAAGGCTATTATTGGTCAAGTTCAGAATTTTCAATTGATTCTGTATGATATTCATGCAGAAGGTATGACTTTAAGTGAATCTTTTTAAGTTGTTGCTATTATTAAAAAATTACCTTCAGGGTGAAAAGATTTCAAGAATTACTTGAAGTACAAATACAAGAAGATGAAAGTGAAAGAACTTATTGTAAGGCTGAGGATAAAAAAATACAATCGCGGTTCTAATAAGAAATCAAGATTGGATGCCAAGAAAAATGTTATGGAACCAACACCAAAGTCCAACAATAAGAAAAGAAAGCATATTGGAGACAGGAGGATCCAATAAGAAGTACAAATTCGAAGACAAATGCTACATCTGTGATAAGTCAGAGTATCTTGCAAAGGATTGTCATAACAAGTGCAAAAATCAAGGAGGTTCTAACAAGAAATTGTCCAGGAAAATGAAACCGAAGTGGATAGCCTTTCCAATGGAGTAGATGACATAAATTTCTGCAGTGGTGTCTAAAGCCAACCTGATTAAAAATTCAAGAGAATGGTGGGTGAACACGGGCGCCACTCGACACATCTGTTTAGACAAAAATATGTTCACAAATTATTAAGTATCAGCTAATGGTGAAGAACTTTACATGGGTAACTCCTCAACCTCTAAAGTTAAAGGACACGAAAAGGTAGTGTTGAAAATGACTTCAGGAGAGAAACTGACTCTCAACAATGTGCTGCATATGCCAGACATCTGCAAGAACTTAGTTTTTAGATCTTTGTTGAGTAAGAATGAGTTTAGGCTGGTTTTTGAATTAGACAAATTTGTACTTACTAAAAGTGAGATGTATGTGGGGGAGGGATATATGAGTGATGGACATTTTAAATTCAATGTAATGACTATTGTACCCAAAGTTGCTATTAATAAGAATAACGCATCTTCTGCTGACATGCTTGAGTCATTTTTTATAGGGCATGGTCAATTAGTACATGTTAATTATAACTCTTTAAAAAGTTAATTAACTTGGATTGCGTGTTAATCTATAACTTTGATCCAAATCATAAATGTAAAATTTGTGTTGAGGAAAAATTTACAAAACCTTCTTTTCATTTAGTTGAACAAAATTCTGAACCTCTAAAATTAATCCATAGTGATATATGTGATTTTAAATATTTATAAACTCAAAGTGAAAAAAAGTATTTTATTACTTTTATTGATGATATCACTAGATCTTGTCATGCCTATTTGCTAAGAAGTAAAGATGAAGCATAAGAAATGTTTATACTTTATAAGAATGAGGTTGAGAATTAATTAGGCAAAAAAAAATCAAGATTGTGAGAAGTGATAGAGGTGGTGAATATTAATCACATTTTGGTGAATTCTGTTCACAATATGGAATTATCCATCAAACAACTACACCTTATTCACCACAATAAAATGGTGTTGCTGGAAAGAAAAACAGAATCTTAAAAGATATGATGAATGCTATGTTGATTAGTTCTAGGTTACCTCAGAACTTGTGGGAGAAAGCTGTGTTTTTCGCTAATTATATTCTTAATAAGATACCACACAAGAAAATAAATAAGACACCTTATAAATTATGAAAAGGTCGGCAATGTACCTACAAATTCTTAAGAGTGTAGAGGTGTTTGGCTAAAGTAGTTGTGCCAACACCTAAACGGTCAAAATTGAGATCGAAAACTGTTGATCGTGTATTCATCAGTTATGCAAATAATAGTAGTGCATATTGATTTCTGATTCACAAATATAAAATTACTCATATGCATGTTAATACTATTATTGACTCAACAAATGCAGTATTCTTTGAACATGTATTTTCTTAAAAATTAGGACAGATGACAAGTTCTATAAAAAGAACTGGCAATACTACTCAAAGTAGTAATCTTGATCAAGAAGAAGATGATGACAACGAACCTAGAAGTAGTAAACGTGCTAGAACGTTAAAATCTTTTTGGCTAAATTTTCTAACATATTTTTTAGAAAATGAGCCTCAAACTTTTAAGGATGCTATGTCTAGTCCTGATATAAAATTTATGGAAAGAGTCTGCAAATAGTGAAATTGAATCTATTCTGCACAATTATACTTGGGAACTGGTAGGTCTTCCACCAGGATGTAAATCTCTGGGATACAAACAAATATTGAAGAGAAAGATGAAAGTAGATGGTTCAATCGACAAGTACAAAGCAAAACTTGTGGTCAAAGGATATAGAAAAAATGAATGCCTTGATTACTATGACACTTATTCACCAGTTACAAGAATAACGTTTATACGAATGCTTATTTTTATAGATGCATTGTATAATTTGAAAAAATACATCAAATAGATGTAAAAATGACATTCTTGAATGGTGAATTAAATGAAAAGATTTGCATAGAACAACCAGAAGGGTTTGTGGTTCCATAATAAAAAAATAAAGTTTGTAAACTCGTTAAATCTCTTTATGACTTAAAGCAAGCGCCTAAACAATGGTATGAGAAATTTGACAATGCTATAATGTTAAACGGATTCAAGATAAACGAATATGACAAGTGTGTCTATGTTAAGATCATAGATAAAAGATATGTCATCGTTTGTCTGTATGTTGATGATATACTCATTATAGGTAGTAATGATCAAATGATCAAAACTACAAAGAGAATGTTGAACAAGCAGTTTGACGTTAAAGACATGGGAGTGACAGATGTGATATTATGAATGAAGATTTCTAAAACATCTGATGGGTATGCCTTATTTCAATCGCACTATAATGAGAAAATACTTGAGAAATTTTCAACGGAGGATAATCATCCAGCAAGGATACTGGTGAATGTAAACCTTTATCTATCAAAGAATAAAGGTAAATGCATATCTCAATTAGAATATTCCAAAATTATTGAATGTCTAATGTACTTAATGAATTGTACACGTCCAGATATCGCGTATGCAGTGAGTAAATTAAGTAAATACACACATAACTCAGGAAAAGACCACTGGAAGGCGATAGTGAGGGTTCTTAGATATATAAGATATTTCCAAAACTACGGGTTGTGTTATACAAGATATTCATCTGTAATAGAAGGCTATTGTGATGTCAAGTGAATTTTTGATATGAAAGACTCAAAATCCACTAGTGGATATGTCTTTACATTGGGAGGTATAGCTGTGTCTTGAAAATTATCCAAACAGACATGTATCGCTAGGTCAACAAAGGAATCAGAGTTTATCGTTTTGGATAAAGTTAGAGAAGAAGCGGAATGACTTCATCAATTCTTAGATGATGTTCCAATGTAGCCAAAATGTGTGCCTGCAATTTGCATTCATTGTGATAGTCAATCTGCAATTGGAGGAGCATAGAGTAACATATATGATGGTAAGTCTCGATATATACATTGAAGACACAATGCCATTAAACAACTGCTCTCAAGTGGAATAATTTTCATTCAGTACATAAGGTCAAAAGATAATATAGCGAATTCTTTAACCAAAAGTCTGACCAGAGAGCAAGTGATTAAGTGAATTGTTCATCGAGGGGAATGTGATTAAAGCCTATTATCAAATAGTCTCCTTAATAGCAACCCAACCTAATTGACTGTAGATTCCAAGATCTAAATTCAAATGGACAATTGAATTATGAGTGACTCAAGAGGGATCACTAGAGAATCTATTTCCTCTCAATTTCTATGATGAAATAGTGATGACTGCAAACGAGATACAAGCTTAGCTATGCTATTAATGATTCTTATATCTTGGAATTCTAAGAGAAGTATAGCAGAATACTCTTCATAAGAATCACCTATATGAGTGTGAATCTAGAGCATTCATGAAAACTGGGAATATTCAGGGCCAAAATGAACACAACAGTGAGAACGAAACTGTGTTTGAAAAGATTCTATGTGAACTTTATTATCTTGGCTTACACAAACGGTTGAACAGCTCAAGACATCATGTTCACTGATTAGCCAGTAAGTCCGATAGTTTTTCACAAGGGAAGATTCAAAACCAAAAGCTACCTATCCTATACAGGATTTTTCTATTATTGTACACTTTCAGTATCTGCATATTGGTGCATTTCGTTTTCATCAAATTTCATTCATGTGGGAGATTGTTGGAAAATTCAATTTTTAACAAATGGTTTAACTTAATTTTGAAACTTAATTTGGATGGGTTAAATACATTAATTTTGTATGAATCCTAAACAAGATTTGTTCACCTTCATGTGGTGATTAATCTTATGTATTTACTTGTTAAAAATAATCAATAGGTGAATAAAAAATTGACTCCAAAGTGGACCATTTAAAAATCGTAAAAAATTATAACATTCAAACTCTTTCAAGCTATCCCACATTGGTTGGGAAGCAACCATGTATGTGATATATATAATCCAACCTCAAAAATGGTTTAAGTACCAAGGAGATCTAAGTTTTATAGTTCAGTGAGGATCTAGCCATATGTGGGCTTGGGTTTGACCTAAAACCCCACACGCACCGCCGCCGCTACCGCCTGCCCGACTCGGCTCGGCCCGGCTTGGGCTCGAGTCGTGGGCCTTGGGTCATGGGCTTGAAAGATAATAATTAATATTATTTTTTTTCAGAAAATTTATTTAATTAATTGTTAATAAAATTATTTTTTTGGAAAAAATAAAACATTGTCGTTTTAGTAAAAGAAAACGTTGTCATTTTATGTTACCATTGGAGCCAACAGTTCATAGTTCGAAAAATGTGCGATCTTTCGTTCCAATCTGTCCGAACCGGTTTTCGTCGATTCTGTTCGTCCGAACCAACGTTTCGACTAGTTTGGAGGCAATTTGGAGCTTCTGAACCAGTGCATTGTCACCTATAAAATGAGGGACTCCTGGTTTGGATCTTCTATTCCAAAATGATCTCATCTCCTCTCCTCTTCTGCTATGCACATTTTGCATCTTTAGGTCTGTTCTGAAAGTGCTGCAATCATAGATCTTGGTTTGTCAGACTTTCAGTTTGGTGTGCTCCTACTGAAAGTATACAAATTGTTGTATCTTGAGAGACATACGCCATAAACGTATTTAGTAAACACACTTTTTGATAACGCTATGCTTATTGAACTTTTTAATAACTCAATATTTTAAACACACTTCTAACTTAAAAAGCATTTTTTATAAACACGTTTTTGTTGGTTATATATAAAATTTACAAAACAAAAAATCTCATTCTCAGTCTTACCTTCACCTGGAAAGCTCAATCTTCAATTTCCTCACTTTCAGCTATGGAGTAGACTCCCATTATCCCCATTCTCACTCTCAAACTTTTCCTTTATCATATAGTAATTCTCTCATCTAATAATCTTCTCTCTTAGTTAATACCCTCCTCTCTCTCAGCTAATACTCTCTCCGTTCGTCTAAAATCAAACTTCCCCCCTCTCATTCATTTTACAACACCCACCAAATTTGAAAAAAATTAATTTTAAATGGAAAAACTTTTTTAGTAACCACGGTTTTTGTTAGTAAATGTACTTTCTAAAAAGTGTTTTTTCAAACATCACCTCTAAGTAAGGGCAAAAGTTTTTTCGAAAAAATCAGGGCCAACTAGCCAAACCAACCGATTTTTGATCAATTTTTTCAAGTAGTTCGGTGTGCTTGGTTTTACATATGAAGAATTGCCATTTTCGATTTCGGTAGTAATTTCTCAAATCAAAACCAACCGAACTGACCGAACCCATATATAACTAACACCCCCCAAGTATTAAGGAAGGCCCGCCTTACCCTAGTGAAGGGGCCCGATTTAACATAAGCCCAAACCCCCTCTACATGACCCGGACCCATAAAATTTGGATCGAGTCGGGTAAAAGAAAGAAGTAAGGGAGAAATGGCACGTCAGTACGTGTTGAGCATTTCCTTGTACACGAGGCCGAGCACACGTATGGCCGAGCGCTCATTCTCGTACACGGGATCGTGCACGAGGTGCTCGTAAGCGAGACCGAGCAATAAAGCTTGATTGTGACAGCCTGAATAATGAGCAAGTGCTGACACCCGAGCATTTAATGCGTCATCAATGGGTATTAAATGCGCATCAGGGGCACAATAAGATCTCTTTGAGTGGCATTCAATGTGCACTTAATAGAGACAGTGTTCTCGCCACTATTATGGCTGCTCTATTTGGGCAGAGCTAAGCTCAGCCTAGGGTAGAGGGACATCAGAGATAATGACGTCATGATAAGGATAATCTGTCTCCTCAATGCACTAACCTTGCCTATAAATATGAAAGTTATTCTACAAATTAAGTGTATGAAATTTTACTGTCTTAACACTTTACATAATACAGAGCTTATTACATATTTGCCTCTCGTTTACATTGAGCCCATGTGCTAATTTTGCCATCAGAGAGGGATTTCTGTGAGAATACCCCACCGGGCAGTAACCCTGTTCTTCTACTGCAGGGCCGACCAACCATATAAAGAGCGGATCCAAGTCTGATTCGATCGTACCCGATCCATACAAACCCTGTGAGTTTTCCTGCTTGCACATTTGGCGCCGTCTATGGGAAGTATCGTCAACCAGAGAAGCTTAATCGTGTCACATGGCATCTCCATCCAAAACGTGTTCGAAGAAGATGAGGGGTACAGTCAAGAGCATAGTCTCGTGGACAAGATTTCAACCAAAAAAACAGTCAAACAACAGGATAAGAGGCCCAAGCAACAGACACCTAAACGTCTAGAGGGGAGGTTTGACCAGGAGGTGGCCTTCAGCCAAATGATAAATGAAATTGTCGAGTTAAAGGCAGCTTTACAGCTCCACCAAACAGAAAAGGGGCAACTGGAGGATGATGCCACTAGTAGGCACAGCCCTACTGAAAGAAAAGTTTGGCCTCCTCTTTCACTAAGGAAGAGCCTGGGCTTTCGCACAAGCCAAGAGCAGCAAAAGAAGAAATTAGTCCCAAGGTTATCTCGGCCAAGCAAGGTCGCACAAAAGGAGGTGGCCCTGCGGCTTCCTCCGTGTGAAAGAGCTAGCACCGGGAAGAGCATTTATTTTCCCTCATCGCAATAGAGCACTGAGGAGCAGTCTTTTACTCGCTCATCTCGGTCGGACCACAACTTCCCAATGGGGAAACTTAAAGGAAAAATTATAGAAGAGGCAAAAACTCACCCCTTATATAGTTTGGCTGACACTGCTCCTCGACCGAGTAGAGGGGCCGAAAAAGCCCTAGACCGAGCGGCCAAGGATCTATCCTGGATAGCCCAGCAATAAGGCCGAACAAAACTCCGGGTATGTTCCTCTCTACTCTATTTTTGGGTCGAATTGAGTCATTGATACCCCCAAAAGAATTTTCTCTCCCAAAGTTCAACTCCTACGATGCAAAGATGGACCCAAATGCACATATCAGCCACTACAGGAAAATGATGATATTATGGAGCAGCAACGACTCCCTCATGTGCAAGGTTTTTCTATCTAGCCTAGGAGAAACTGGCTTAAGATGGTTCGATAAACTATCGGCATCTTCCATTAACAGTTGGGGAGAATTGGCCACGACCATCGTAGCACGGTTTATAACATGTACCAAAGTCCCAAAGGACATCGACACTCTTCTATCCCTTAAGAGGGGAAAAAAGGAATCCTTGTGAGCTTACACCAGTAAATACCAGGAAACATACAACGAGGTCGATCACTGTAGCGAGGAAATGGTAGTAGCTGCATTCCGCTTTGGGCTCGTCCTAGGAGGCGAGCTCAGGTGTACTCTAATGATGGAATCGCCCAAAACAATTGATGAGTTGATGAGGAGGGTGGAGCAGTACATCTGAAAGGATGAGGATGAGGGGATAACTAATCTAGAGGGGGCAGGGTCAAGCCCCAAGAGGTCCGGTGCCCAAATTATCGAAGGCCAACCGAAATGACCGAGAGGGAATACGGGCCGAATAGACTATTTCGGTTCAAACAGGCATGGCGTTGGCTATAAAAATACAAGGGTGGCCATTAATACCATATTCAAAGAGCTGATCTACCATATGCTCCCCAGATTAGGGAGATGCCTTACTTCTAATGGCCTCCAAAAATGTCAGAAGCCTCCATCAAAGCGGCAATCCAGGCTAGAATCAAGACGAGATGCTCCTACCACAGGGAAAAGAGGTACTGAACAGAAGATTATTATTCCTATAAAAGGCATTTAGAAAATTTGTTGCGAGATGGGCATCTTAAGGAATACATTGATGGCCGAAGCCATGCAGGGTCCGGCAGCACCAATCGGAGGGAACGGGAGGCTCCTCCGATTATCCTGAGTAGGAGAGACTTCTCTGTGATCCATGGGCTAATGGACCACAGCCAGAAAAATGGCCTTAGAGACCAATTCCAGAAATCCCAGCATAACCGAGCAGTGATGGTCGTCCAAACGTTAGGGAAGAGGCCAAGATCTAACAGGCAATGAGCCGAGATTGCCTTTATAGAGGAACATTCAGACAAGGTTCAACACTCACATAATGATGCTCTGATCATAACACTAAATATGGATGGATTCAATGTCAAACGAATCTTAGTAGACCAGGGTAGCTCGACCAAAATCATATATTACGAGCTCTTCAAGAAACTCGGCCTGAGAGAGAAAGATCTAACCCCATCACTTACCCCCTTGGTGGGGTTTAACTCTCAGACGGTATGGTCCCTAGGGAGGTTGACCGTCCCCATCAGCGTTGGCTCCATCACCATAGAGACAGATTTCCTTGTGGTAGACGTCCCTTCGGCCTACAATGCAATAGTAGGTCGATCGTGGCTTCATGAGTTGAATGCCGTACCCTCCACCTATCACCAAATGCTAAAATTTCCTATTGAGAAAGGTGTGGAGGTCATATATGGCGATCAACTCGTCTCTAAAGAATGTTTTATAGCCACGCTTAAAAGTAAGTGTCTAGTGGGGCAGGTACAACCGGTGGAGATTCCCGATTAACCAGTTTTGGAGGATGTTGGCATAAAGGCCGAGCACAAGGCCGTGAAAGAGCTCCTTACTATTCCTATCACAGGGGCCAGCCCCGAAAAATTCTTCATGACTGGCTCCACCATGGGGGATGAAGAAAAGACCCAACTGGTGGACTTCCTCCACGCAAATATTGAGGTATTCTCTTGGACTCCATATGAGATGTCAAGAATTGACCCCAGATTCATTCACCATCAACTCAATGCCAGTCTGGCCTTTAAGCCGGTCAAACAAAGGAGTATGAGGTTAGCTCTTCG
>JAUTBS010196362.1:0-19170 GCA_032361285.1 Aequorea victoria | reverse complement strand
CCAAACAAGGCTTTACTTCTCCTACACTCAACCTTTCACATCAAATCTTTCTCCTTTTTTCCTATTTTCCAAAAATTGTCAAATCAAGCTTCTCTCCTTGGGGAATTTTGGCCAAGGGGCTTTTTAGGAGCTGAATTTTATTTATTTTATCTTATTTTATTAATTAGGAAATTATATGGGACCCATTTTGAGGTTTGATTAAAGTTTGGGCCTTTTATGTAATTTTCTAACACTAGTATATGGAATGAGCTTTAATTTAATTAATTGGGCTCTAGAATTAAAATTTAATCCATTGATTAAATTTATAAGTCCATGAGCTGGAATTTTCATGTTGGACTTTACTCCAAAATCTTACGTTTAGGTTGTGATCCATGATCACAAATATTGTTCTTCAAACTCAACCTTAAACTTTCTTAAGTTTAATTCATGATCATACTTCTTACCTTCTTTAGGGTTTTTTTAGAGTTCACATTTCTAGGGTTAAAACTTCTTATTTCATAATTAACGTAATCGTACACCCTTATTCTACGTTTAGTGCTTAATGAATGTGTCGTGGAAAGTGAGGCGTCACAGAGAGAGTGGAGATGGGTGAGGTTTATGAGGAGAAAAACTCCTCTTTTAAAGGGAATAGGAGTAGAAATTATGGAATGTGATCCCACGATTCTCTCCCAAATCCTATCCTTTTGTTTATGGAATGTCAATCTTGACATTCCAGGAATTATCCCTTACTATTATTTAATTACCATACAGATCATATTTCTTAGTCTTTTAATTTCTCAATTTTATTTTCTTCCCTTTTTATGTTTATTGCTAATTTCTTTGTTTCCTCTTTCTTTTATTTAATAATACCAAAATTAAATCATTTTATCAATTATTTTAAATTTTTAGTTTAATTAATTACATTATCACTTAGTTAGTTTATCTTATTTAATTTATTATTTTATTTTAGTAATTTGTTTTAAATAATAATAAAAATTATACTGAATTTTATAGATTCACTCAAAATCATCCCTTCAGCGTGGATCTCCAACAGAATAACCTAGATCTTTTGTGCTTGGCTCACCACAACTTTAGAATCCACCATCATATAGTCCAAGAATCGGCCGACTACAAATTTCTTTGACCCAGCATCTTCGGTCTTGTACTTTTTATCTAAGGACTCCCATGGTTTCTTAGATGTCTTTTTCAGATAATACACATTATATAGTGCATCCTGCAGGCCATTCAGAATTTTGCAAGGCCCAAGGTGGTTAGGTAAAACAGTATCTTATGCTGCCACCTTTTGAAATTCATACTAGTAAATTTCTCTAGTTTTTCAGCGTGACTGATCGGAATTGATGGTACCATCGTGGACATCTGAGCAGCTAATGTTATTGTTATGGGATTAGCACTAATAAGTGTTACGGGATTAGGAAGGCCATCCACCTTGGTGTTGCCATTTTCATTGTTGCCATTGACGTTCTTAGTTTCATTCGATATCTTTCTGCAGCTATTTATGAAACCATAATTAGTGAATTAAAACTAGAAACTATTTTTAATCCTTTAAACTATACCATAAATTGCTATCTTTTATAAAACTATTTTTGTAACAGATACTGTTTCATATTTTTAATTTTTTTCTGAAATAGAAATTATTTTTTAATCTTTTAAACTAAACCAGAAACTGCAATCCTTTATAAAAACTGTTTTTGGAACATATACTGTTTTATATTTATTTTTAATTTTTTTTTTCCGAAACAGAAACTATTTTAAGAAAAAAAATGGTTTTTTTTATTATTAACCAGTTTTAAAAGCAGAAGTTGTTCCAGGAATAAGGATTCATCTTAAGATTGTTGGTTGCTAGCGCAAAAAATAGGAGAAAATGACACTGCTTAAAACAAATTACAGATTCTGGTTTGAAAAAAATACATAATAAATGATATTACAAAAACTGTAATCGATGAATAAATATTAAAAAATCAAACCAAAGAGTCGAGGCATGTGTATCACACAGTATCCTTAAGACTAATTCGCTGCCTCACCGTGAGTGTTTGAGAGTTATGTCCAGCGTCTGTCTCCCACGATACAATGGCTTCTATAGTTATAGGAACACTAGCCTACAACTATTCTGGCGAACAAAACTGATGCAGTACTCTCCTAGAAAGAAAGAAGAAGAACACGATGAACAGGAAAGATTTTTGAGAAGGCAAGGAATGCTAATTTTCATTGTTTGTTGAAAGAAGACCCAAAGTATCCAATTTATATACAATAGGGGACTTTTTAGCTGCAGCTAATTCAATTTAGCATTATTACTGAATCAATTCTAAATTAATTCTCTCAAATCAATAAGAGCATAACCCCTTTGAGAAAAACAAAGAGTCACAAGACTCTTCAGCTGCTGGCTCTTCAGCTATATTCCAGAAGCATCTGAGTTTGGGCTGACAACCCGACCTGATCTAAACCTAATTTAATAAGCCTAACAATTGAGGAGAGTAAAAAGATTAGGCAAGATCCCTTAGCCCGGACCACAGTCCACAGACCATAGACCACAGACCTCCTCAAGCCTCTGGCCTCGGGCCATGGGTCACAAGCTTTAAACCTCAGACCTTGGGCCACGAGCCAGGAACCCACAAACCCATGAGCCCCAAGCCCCGACCCGGCCTAGTCTAGTCCAAGAGGGTTGTGGTGGTGCGCACGCGCTCGTATGTGTTTTGGGTTCAGCCTAAGCACAAGCCCACACTTGGGTAGGTCCTCTCTCTTTCACAAAATTAGGTAATCCCAAGGGAACCCAATCCTTAGTCAAAAGTTGAGCTTTATATCCTCGTTGAATGCTCTATCTCCAACAATGTGAGATTAGCATTAATAGATGACTTTTTCTCTTCCAAGCATGCCCACTTTGAGCGTCAATTTTTCATTCAATACTTAATAAATTTTGCTCGTTATTTCTTTAGTTTATTCTCCTATCTTAGAAGTATCTAAACCCATTTGGACCCATCTCTCAAAAATTTTAGATCTTACTTAATTTTTAGTTCAATACCATCAAAATTAACTTCTAAAAATCTATTTTTCCAACAGAAGAGAGCTTTATGACTATTAAAACTCCAAAGAACTAAAAATCACCAAGTTTAGTGCTTGAGCCACCAGCCTTTGGCTGCGGATTCCACATCGATCAGTTCAGCCAGAATGTTGTGGAATGTGATGCCAGAACCAAACCTATAAGTGCCAAGATACGATTGAGGAAGAGAGCTGCTAGAAATGGTCCCTCTCTCTCTCTCTCTCTCTCTTCCTCTCCCTTTGTATGTTTGTGGGGGGGAAAGTTAAGAAAAAATGTGACAAGTAGGTAAAAGACTAATAAAAAATATTTTTCTTTTTTATTTATAAATTAAAGTGTGAGTAAAAAATACACAGTCAAAAAGATTCACCCTTGAATTGGATTAAACAAGATGCTCAAACCACTTGGAGGGAGTTTGGTTGTGCTTAGCTTAGCTCGGCTGAACCTGTAGCTGCAAGAACAACGAACATCAGTGCTGCCCAATCGAGGGATTCGACTAGAAGAATACTCTGACGCTTAAGTTAGAACACTGAGAGTTTTTAGAAAGGATTAATAATCACAAAGTATGAATAACAATTAGCACGTACCTTTTCTAGACCTTTCTCTGTTTATTTATAGTGTTTGATATTGTATCTTGAATAAGGATCCTACTGGGACTTTTCCTTTAATTTAGATGATTATCCCAATTTTGGTGGGATCTTCCTCCTTGATCCCAGCGCTAATTTTGTGGGATCGGGAGTTTCAGAAAATCATCCTCCCAAAGCCCGAAGACCATGGGATGGAATTCCTGATTTGGTGGGATCCATACTTACCTTTCTCCATTCAGCCTTACCCCTTTCCTGGTCCTCATCTCTTGCTTAGGTTACGGTCAAATTGGGTTTATCTATCGGCCTTCTATTTTGTTAGCATTTCGATTATCTTTTTGGATCTTGATTGGATTGGGCCCAACTTGGGATAGCTAACTAATTTTATCCCCTCCAAATTTCCCCTAGCTTCGGTTGGTCATGTATTCCATCATTTAGGGGCAGCTGAAGCTTTTTCTTTGTTGAATAGTTTTTGCTCAGGTCACCCTCCCAAAGTCATCTGGTACTCTGAATATGTTTGACAGTGATTTTATATGCTTTGTTCGGGTTGCCCTTTCTGAGTTCATCCAGTTTGACCGTTCGTATTTGGGGGAATTTGGAAGGATTGGAGTTGAAGAGTTTCAATGAATCTTTTGTGAGTTGTTTTAGCGGCCTTTTGGTTGCTAGGACCAACGTGGCATCCTGGAATGCTGCATTACCATTAAATGGGATGACATTTCGCACGAGCGAGCCATCCTGTCTTGTCGGCCATGCACCATTTCAAAACCTCCTTCATCATTACAACTGTTGTCCCCCTCCCCTATATATACTTTCAACCACTATGTATTGTATTTTCTGCTATCTTTGAATTTTTTGAGTAAGAACTTCCTTTCCTTCCAACTTTTGTGCAAATAATTTCATCAGAGAAGCTTGTTCTAGAATCTGGTGTCATCTTTTGTTTCTGGTCTCTGTGTTTAAATCAGTAAGTTTCCCTCTACTTCTTCTATAAATCCCACTCTTTCCTTTCTTCTGTATTTTGCGTTCTTTTTCTCCTTCATCTTCTTCTTCATATATTCAATGGGGAGACTCCGTAACATGGTTTCCAATCCCACGGCTATGGCCATATTTATGGAGAGGTATCAGATCCCTAATGCTGTTCAAATAAAACTGGCCATCGCTGATGAACCCTGATAGGGGAATGACCAACGTATGGCAATTTCTTTGGTCGCCATTGTAGAGGGGGACCTTGGTTCCTTCTACATCCTCTTCTAAGGGAAGTCCTTAACCACTATAGTTTGAGCCCCATGCAAGTCTTCTCTAATTTTTTTTAAATAGTCATGGGGTCATAGAACTGAACAAGATCTTGGGGACCAATCTTGGCTTCTGGGATATTGTATGCTGTTACAACATAGTTCGGCAGAGAGAGGGCACCTATTATCTCAAAGTAGAAAAGGCTGACAAAAAGCTCGTGATCAAACTACCAGACTCCAACAAAGGCATTGATGATGACTTCATTTTCATCTCGGACAACTTCGAGTTTGGGCCCAATAAAGAGGAAGGAGTTGCTTGGGCCTTCTATCGCAGAGACAGGAGTTCTAGTAGTTCCTCATGGCTTTTTTGTTCTTAAATTTATTTTTCCCAAGATTTTATCTTGTGGCTGATCGATGCTTGTCTTGTCCATGTGAATCGGCCAACGGCAAAAAACTGGAAAGTCATCTAAGGGGTCCATCTGAAGGACCTAGAGAAATTTTGGGCGTACAAAGGCCTTCGAGGTCAGAGAGGAGACGATCGAGCTATAACACCTCATTTTTTGTAACTATAAGATTCATGAGAATGAAAGTAAACCCTAAGAGGTTAGTACTTGAAACTTTAAAATCCAAAGGATAGAATGTAATATAAGGAATGAAGTAGGCCCAATGAGTAGGCCAAGGTGAAGAAATATTCAAGTAAAATTGGACAAACTTCACGAAAGTCATAAGGGTGATCTATGGAAAGAACAATTCAAGAGGATTGTAATCACATGGATTTGATTATGAGCCCAAGAGTATAATTAAGGCCCAAGAGTATAATTAAGGCACAAGTAAGTTAGTTTATATTGAAGAATAATTGTTCAATTTCAAGAACTAAATTCTTGACACAATCGTTTAAACAGGCCCAAAAATGAAGAAATTACAAAAAGGTTGAAAGGTGAAACTTTGAATGGACTAAGCAGGTGGATTTAGAGATGCTAGTGGGCTTAAGAAAAGAATTGAAGTAAGGTCCAGGATGAAAAGAATTGAGTTAGCCCAAGAAAGAAATTATTCAAGTCCAAAAACTGATTTTGGCACAACAACCAAACTATGCCCAAAATATAGAAATTAAATGGATCAAAGAAAGAGATAATTATGTAAACTTAAGTTAAATTCTAAAAGATGATGGGAACTTAGACGATGGGCCAAAAAAATAAAATTGAGCCCAGAGTAGGGAAAACCCAAGAATGAAAAGAAATAAAGTTAGCTTAATAAACTTAATTAATTTATATTGGCCCAAAAAAATAAATTAGTTCCCAAATAAGCCCAAATATAGAATTATGATGTGGGCTTAAAATAGAAGTTTTAATAGGCTAGGAAATGGCCCAAATATAGTATTAAAATTTTAAATTAGGCCTAAGTATAAAAAAACATAATACAATTGGAAATGGGGCCCAAAATGTATTCTTTCTTCTTTCCAAAAATAAAATAAAATACTATATATATATATATATATATATACCTATGATTTCAGCCCATGTGGGAGATAAAAGAGTGATGGGACAAGTCATTTTTTTAAATTTAAAGAAAAAGATAAAAGAAAAAAAAGGAAGGAAAGTTTTGTAATGATAAATATGTGAGTGATTTAACATTAGAAAGATTTTTTATCTCTAATCTAGATTGTCAATCATGGCATATATATATATATATATATATATGTTGGGGATTGAACCTATTTCAATCTGCCTACAAACTGAGATTTATCAAACAAATGATAAGAACAAAAACAACCACAAGAACGATAGCAGTCACACAACACACAGTATATGTGGTTCGACAAATCGTGCCTACGTCCACGAGCTCACACTCTTTCACTAGATCAAGAAGAAGAAGAGATTACAAATTTTTTAGGCTTAGAAAACTAGAAGTAATTCAGAGAATACAGTGTTCTTAATATGATGGCTAAGGTTACAAGGGTTTGTTTATATATGGACGAGAGAAGAGATTAGGTCAGAAGTAAAGATGCATGCATTGTGTCACGCCAAACGTCTGGATGTTTTGACCTACGTTTGGATATTTTCGATCAAATTACAGTGCTGCGTCCGGACGTGCATCTGGACATTTTGACTTGCGTCCAGATGTTTCAACCTACGTCCAGATGTTTTTGTCCAGAGGTTGAATCCATGTTTCTGCCCAGATGCGTTCGGACATCTTGGACCCACGTTCAAACATTTTCCCCTAGAGATGTTTTGTTTCACTTTTTAACAATCTTCCACTTAAAGTAAAACCATTCCAAGCCTTCCGTAACCTAAAAATCTCAATCGCCTCCAGACCCAATCAGGCAAATTTCTGTGAGCCTTTCTCCCCGTCTTCTAAGCCAGAAGACCAACTGAAGCTGAATAAGTCTTCAGCTTCTCTACTATCACTACTTTGGTGAATATGTCTGTAGGATTCTTACTAGTGTGAATCTTCTCTAACTCGAGCTGGCCCTCATTCAACATAGATCAAATAAAATGGTACTTGATGTCAATGTGCTTAGTTCTCAAATGAAATGCTAAGTTCTTTGTGAGTTGAATCACACTTTGATTGTTGTTGTATAAACGGCAATTGTCCTGTTCTTTGCCCAACTACTTCATGAAACTTTTCAACCATATAAGTTTCTTGTATGCTTCTGTAGCTCCTACATATTCTGCCTCTATAGTGGAGATAGTCACGATCTTCTGTAACTGAGAAACCCAACTAACCGCTGCACTGTCCAAAGTAAACATGTACTCTGTCGTTCTTTTACTGCTGTTAATATCACCTGCTATGTCTGAGTCGACATAGCCTTACAATCTCATGTCTGAGCCGTCATAACATAGTGAATTTTCTGAAGTACCTCACAGATACCTCAGAATCCACTTTATCACTTCCCAATGCTCCTTACCTGGATTAATCATGAACTTACTCACTACTCCCACTGCATGTGCAATGTCTGGTCTGGTATAGGTTATAACATATATAAGGTTATCCACTACAGATGCATAGGGTACATTGGCCATGTGTTCCTACTTTTCACTGTTAATTGCTCCTTGTTCCTTTAAAAGCCTGAAGTGGCTTTCCAAATGTGTGCCAACTGGTTTAGAACCATCCATGTTGAACCTCTTTAACACATTTTTCACGTACTCTGATTGTGAAAGATTCAACTACCTTTTTGCCCTGTCCCTCCTAATTTGCATCCCTAAGATTCATTTTGTTGCTCCTAAATCTTTCGTTGCAAATTCACTGGACAACTATACTTTGAGATTTTCAATCTCAATCATATATGACCCTGCAACAAGCATGTCATCAACGTATAGCAGTAATATGATATAAGAAGTAAAAAATTTCTTTACATAGTAATAATGATCCCCCATGACAGCTGTTGAGCCCAGTTTTTGTTATAAAACTGTCAAACTTCTTATACTACTGTCTAGATGCCTATTTCAGACTATACAGGCTCTTCTTTAACTTGCAAACATGTTCCCCCTTGCCTTTCATAATAAATCTCTGTGGCTGCTTCATATAAATATCTTCTTCCTGCTCACTGTGAAAAAAGGCATTAATATCTAACTACTCTAAATGTAAATATTTTGTTGTCACTATGCTTAGAACATATCTAATAGTTAGAATCTTAATAATATGAGAGAATATCTCGGTGTAGTCGATACTTGCCTTTTGTTTAAAACCTTTTACCACTAACCTTGCCTTGTACCTCTTCCTGCCGTCAGATTCTTCTTTTAGTTTATAGACACATTTGTTGTGTAAGTCTGACTTCTTTTTAGGTAACTAAACTAAGTCCCAAGTCTAGTTTATGGAGAGATAATCCATCTCGTCCTCCATACCAAGCTCCCACTGCTCCCTAATTTCTACCTATATGCTTCTTCAGAATACTCTGGTTCATCACTATCTGTTAGTAACAAATAGTTTAAAGTATGAGAATAACGTGTTGTAGGTTTACTGATTCTAGTGAACCTCTTGGGAGGTGGGGTCGGTGGGTCTATTTATGGAATAGGCTGTGTATTCAAGTCATGTGGTTGCAACACTTTCTTTTCAGGAGTCCTATCATACTCCGCATAGTATGATTCATGTGCAACATTGTTCCTTTGATTTTGTCTATCTTTGTATAAGGCATACTCATTGAATACCACATCTATACTTCTAATCACTTCTTATTTTCAAGGTCATACAGCCTATGGCCAAAACTTTTGGTCCCATAACCAATAAAAATACATCTCCTAGACTTAAGATCAAGCTTGCCCCTATTCTGATACTCAATATAGGCATAGGTAGTACAACCAAATATTCGTAAATGAGAAAGATTTACCTCCTTTCGAGTCCATGCTTCCTCTGCTAATTATTCCTTCAAAGCAACTAAAGGTCCCATGTTGATCAAATAAGTTGTTGTGTTTACTACATCAACCCAGAATTACTTTGGTAGGTCTGAATGAATCCTCATACTACTGGCACGCTCTAAAAGTGCCCTATCCATCCGCTCAATAACCCCATTATGCCTTTGCGTCATAGGAATTGTCAACTATCTTTTGATCTTATTAGCCGCATAGATCACCTCTGTTATTTGACTTTAGGCATTTAAGTTTTAAACATGTTTCAGTCTCAACTAGTGCCTTCCAGTTCTTGAATATGCCAAATATATCAGATTTATTTTTACATAAATAAACCCATAATTTTCTAGTAGCATCATCAATGAAAGTTATAAAATACCTAGAACCACCGAGAGATGATACCTGAGCTGGTCTCCATACATCAGTATGAACTAGTTCCAACTGCTCTGCCTTAGGAGTCCTTGTTATTTTGTTAAAGCTAACTTTGTTTTGCTTCCCAAATATGTAATCCTCACAAAAGTCAAGCTCAACTGACTTCATCCCTGTTAGCTTCCCTTTCTTCACCATTACTTTTATGACCTTTTTGCTCATGTGACCCAGTATTCTGTGCCAAGTTGCTGAATCAACTTCTGAAGACACCACAGATATGTTACTATAGGTTCTTGAGGATACATACAATATACCCTCATTTTTGCCTCTGTCCACAACCAGTGATCCTTTAATCATCTTCCACGAGTCACTAGTGAAAGCTATCACCATTCCACTTTTTGACAATTGACCTACTGAGATCAAGTTCCTTGTTAGACTAGGCACGTGTCTAACATTTTTTAGACTCAAAATTATGCCATTTTTCTGAATGATTTGCACATCACCCTTACCAACAATATTGCAGGCCTCGTCATTGCCCAGATAGACTTTTCTAAAATTTCCCTACACATAGTTGTTAAGCAAATCCATGTGTGGGGTCACCTAAAAAAAAACTCTAGAATCTATAGTCCAGGAATCACTACGGCTAACCATAGAACAAATTAATACATCGTCATTATCAGCTTCAGTAATATTGACTACATTCTTATCGCCCTGATTATCATTCTGCTGCTTCTTTGAAGATTTGCAATTTTTCTTGAAGTGCCCCTTTTGACCCCAGTTTTAACATTCACCGGATTTATGATCACCAAACTACGACTAAGATTTTTCTTATGATTTGGATTTGTTGTTTCCCCGACCCTTTTGATTGCCCTTTCCATTTTTTCTCCCCTTCTTTTAATATTGAATACTGAACCTTAGGTGAACCTTTGACCTATTGATTTTCTGCGTGACTCTTCTCCCATAATAAATCTAGTAATATCCTGAAGAATTATTGATTGCCACGACTAATACATCACAGGAGTCTAGCAAACTGGACAAGAGTAGCAACGCCTTAATCTCACTATCGAAATCAATACTCACTGCCTCTAGTTAGTTAACGAGGGTATTGAAATTGTTAATGTGTTATGCTACAACAGCATCATCCTCTATTCTAAAATTAAATAACTTTTTCATCAAAGATATCTTATTTGACGGCGAGGGTTTTTCATATATATTTTCAAGTGCTTTGAACAAACCCGTTGTCATCTTCTCCTTTGCAATGTCGGACATCACCTACGGTGCGAGACTCAATCACACGATCCCTAGGGCTTTGCGATCTAACAACTCTCAATCTTTATCCGATATATTCTCTGGTCTCTTCTAGGTCAATGGTTGATGTAGATCCATTTGATATAAAATATCATTGATCTGTATCTTCCACAGAGCATAGTTTGTGACATTGAACTCCGTGATCCTGGTCTTGCCTTGTTCTGCCATTGAATGAATATAAATCTCAGAACTAAGCTCTGATACCAATTGTTGGAGATTAAGCCTATTCCAATCCACCTACCAATTGAGATTTATCAAACAAATGATAAGAAAGAAATAACCATAAGAATGATAGCAGTCACACAACACACAATATATGTGATTCGACAAATCGTGCCTACGTCCAAGGGTATACACTCTTTCACTAGATCAAGAAGAAGAAGAGATTACAAGTTTTTTAGGCTTATAAAACTAAAAGTATTTTAGAGAATACAATGTTCTTAATATGGCAGCTAGGGTTACAAGGGTTTGTTTATATATGGGCGAGAGAAGAGATTAGGTCAGAAGTAAAGACACACGCCTCCTGTCGCCGAATGTTTTGACCTACATTTTCACATTTTTAACCAAAGTACTGTGCTGCGTTCGGACATGCGTCTAGACATTTTGACTTGTGTCCAAATGTTTCAACTTACGTCCGGACGTTTTTGTCCAGAGGCTAAAATCATGTTTCTACCTAGTTGCGTATGGATGTCTTGGACCCACGTCCAGACGTTTTTCCCCAGAGATGTTTTTCTTCACTTTCTAACAATATATACATATATATATATATATATATATCCATGAGAGGAGAGCAAGATTGATATGACAAATTTTGAGGAAAAAGAAAATAAAGAAAGAAAAAGAAAAAGATAAAGAAGTGAAAGTCTTGCAATGATAAAGATGTAATGGACTTGACATTAGAAAGATTTTATGTCTAACCAATATTGTCAATCATGGCACTAACAAGCATGGTCCCCAAGATTTAGTTAAGTTTCAACCAAACTAAAGGAACTAAGTAAGCTAACTAAAATTAGATTGAAACTAAATGAAGGGTACAAATGTAAATTAGCATCCTCCATATGCCTATATAAAGAGGGAAAGTCTCTCACTTTTCCTCCATTTGGAAAAATTGGTCAAGGTCAAGGGAGAGAGGGAGAGAGAGAGAGAAGAAGAAAAAGAAGAAGAAGGAGGAGGAGGAGGAGGAGAAAAATGAAGGAGGAGGAACCATTTTCCTTATTCTTCATTAAAGGTAAGTGGATCTTGAATTCAAGACTTGTAACCTTTCGTATATCTCTTAAACTATATATATATACCGTGTTCATGGAGCTTAGAGTAAGAAATAATATGATAGAAAATACCTAGGATGAAGAGAGAACCTAGATCATGGAAATGTTATAAAATTTTGTTCTAAGATTTCATGAACAAAAATGTATAAGAAAGCTTAAACCCTAGACAAAACTCAAATATAGAATGTTTAAGGTTATGTTAATATGTATAGAGCATGTATGATTTTTTTTTTGTATTTAAGAACATGATTTGGTACTCTAACACTAATTTTGAACTTTTGGGTACCAAAGAGGCAGATTCAGAGGCAATTTTGGAGAATTTTAATTAAATATAAATAAATTATATGGGGTTAAAATACCCATAAAAATTTAGAGTTATGAGTCCCCTTTCATATAAAATTTACTAATAGGCAGATTTTGAGTAATTGACCCAAACAGGGACGAAATTGAACTCTATTTTTGGTAAAAATCATTAGGTCCATTTACAGTGGGAGTTGGGAGTTGGATTCTTCATAAAACCGTTTCCTAACACATTAATATAACTCTAAAAAATGTTGAACAAAAATTATATAGGCCTTTAGTAATTTATTTCAAATTTACAAGATGGGTGACAGAATCTAAAAATTGGGAAAATTTGAGTGAAATGGTGTTCCAAGTGGAACTAAGTGTCTAAGTCTAAGGACTTAGATTCTTAGAAACCCTAATGGATTATTAACATTTATAAGTGTGGTATTAAGATAATAAAATATCATTTGGTGCTTTAGATTAAGGAGGTAAGAGTTTGGGTTATAAGAACACATGACAAAAAAGGTTCCAAGTCTAAGGAATTAAATCATCTTAGGATCATCTAAGCCACATTAGACATTCTCATACTTATATACATATGAGAAATAAGTTGATTCTAATACTTGAGTATATTATATAATCTAGGCATCGAAGGCGGAGTCGCAAAAGGAGTTGTGTCATCTCAGAGTTGAAAGAGATAGGCGTCGCGTTGATCGACAATCAGGTGAGAGTGACTAGCAATGTCATAATGAATTGTATACTATGAAATTATCTTTTTGAGTTTATGAATAAGCCTATGAAGCATGTGTTACTATCATATTTTCTAAAATGAATTACTCATTATGATTATGGAAGAGTTTTCTGAAAGTTATTTCTCTTTAAAAATAGAGATTGTGAATAGGTGTTGCTCGTATAACTAAAAATTTATTTTCTCTTTAAATATAGAGATTATGAGCATGTGTTTCTTGTGAGTGTGAAAACATATTTTTCTAAAAATATATTATGTTGTCAAAAAGTGCCAAGTTATTGAGGATAACCATCCTGAGTTGTTACAAATTTTGTCTGAGTTGTTGTCTATAAGGCTTTTTTTGCCCTTTATAGGTGTGAGCTTGTCCTATATGGGTGTGAGTTATAGCCTATAAGTCTTTTTCCATTCTATGGATGTAAGTTGCACCTACCACTGGTGATAAAGAGTGACTCTCACCTCTGTCACTTTAATTAAGTGAGTCGTGAGTGAGGTTACAGTACCATCAAAACTCTCGATCGTGATGTAAACAACTACTTGGCCACTGGATAATGTAATATGGGTATGTTCTTGTGAACAAGTATTATATGCTACTAAAGCACTTGTACGTTGGGCTAAAGAGTCATGTGTTGTGTAAGTTGCTTTTAAAGATTTTAACTTTGGGCCATAGAGCCGTATGTCGAGAGAAATAAAAGTTATTCATTAAGCTTTAAATATTGGGCTGTAAGCTTTAAATATTGGGCCATTGGGCCGTGTGTTGAAAGATGAATAAGTTATTTATAAAACTTTATGAGTTGGGCTAGTGAGCCGAATGATAAAAAAATAAATCTCTTCGCATGAGATGCATGTGAAAGTTTTTCTGGCAAAAAACCCTTTATGAAATGTGTGTTGTGGGATTTGCATGGAAGCATGAATTGTACGCTTTTAAAAGTTTATTAACTTGTGTTACATGAAAATGGCTCTGGAGCTCTATTTTCTAGAACATGGTTTTGAGAAATCTTATGAAAACCTTACTCATGATTTCTTGTGTTTAGTTTGGTATATTTTTTATTATAATGCTAAACCCATTCACCTGTAACCTTTTTGGTTGCAGATATTATTTCAGGGTATATGATCACTCTATCATGGTACGGTTGAGATCAAAAGAACAGGCCTGACGTGTGATGTGATTGAGAAACCTATATAAGATATTAAACGAGAGTTTGTAATAAATATGAGCAGTGGCTCTCTTGTATGTTATTAGGGACTATGTATCCCGTGTATTGTTGACAAAAGTTTTTTTTAAGTAGTTAAATAAAGAAGAGAGTGAGTATGCCTATAAGCATTTATCTGATACAGATTTCAGCAAATTGTGAGCTAGATGAGTTGTACCACACCACTCCGAGCAGGTAAAATATTCTCAAATAAGTAGGTGTGACACGAGCTATGCATATTCTTCTAAAGTACACCCCTATGTACCGGTCCTTCATCAAAGAGAAGACCATAGGAGTTTGGATCACCCTGAGCACTGAAGTCATTGGAGAAGTCCAGGAGGGCATTCATATCCCTTAGACTTCTCAAATCAACCAGATCACCGTTGCCCAGTCCCCGTTAAGAGAGGTTGGACTGAGCAACTCCCACCAAGCCAACTCCCCAACCGAGCTAGAAATCAACTAGTTTGTTTTTCACATGGATGAGAGAGGAGTTGCTGACATGAATCTGTCCCAATTCCTCAAAGTTAGGGGAAAAAAGAAGAGATGTCTCGTACCAGCATCCAAACTTCAGAAGAAATAGACAGAGGCAGTTCTCACTACCCGAGTAGGACCAGTGTCTGGAGCCGAGCTGAGTCAGGCCTTCGACGCAATTCCTCTTCAAATGAGGAGAAAGAGGAGAGTCTCCCCCTCTACCACCAGAGAGACTATTGAAGCTGTGGGGCCCTAAACCGAAAAAGGGCCCTGATTCCCAAAGAGAAGGCGTCGTCATGGGTGTCGAAGCTAATGAAGGGCTACCGGCCTATGAAAGCTGATGAATGGGTCGACTCCCCTAAGACTGCTCGAGACTTAGTGGAAGACCTCAAGCTTCTTGGGGATATGGAGACCATCCTGGGGATGTCTAATAGGCATCTCATGAAGTCGGTCACCCAACATCTCATCTAGGTAAATAAGCGTATCTTTTCTTATATCTTCTCTTCTTTTTCCCTTTTTTGGTTCTAAATCATTTTTTTGTTCGCCAGGGCCTTCAAAGAGCCATGTTAATGGGGGAATGGATGACTGTAAAAGAGGTCGAGCTCTAGAAGGCCTATGAGAAAAATCTTGACCTCTTGAGCAACACAGCTAAAGTTGAGAATGCCCTTCGTGAGAAGATACGTATCGGAGATGAGTCCACATTTCGGACGAGAAAATTAGTCATAGAATGTACCGAGGAGCAGAAGAAGGTGCTAGAGGTTGAGGAAAACTTTTGCGTTGTCACTACTGAGCTGTAGAAGCTTCAAGAGGAGCAATTCGAGCAGATCAGGCTCGCCTACACGGATAAAGTGTTTGATGCCACTCAAGAATACAAGGGCCAGATACCCAACCTCCAAGACACGGTCTTCAAGGCCACCTGGGTAACTTCTCTTAAAGCCATTGGGGTGATGTTGGTGTAATAACCCATAAATTAATATTTAGATAATTTAATTAAATTGGGGCCAAATGTATATTTTAAAAGAAATGGAGTATTGACGTGTGCTTTTTAACAATTTAAGTGGGAGTGGAGTATAATTTAAAGGAAAGTTGATTTGATCTCCTGACTTATGTTAGGAGATTGGGGGCTAAGTTGGTGAGATGTCACTTCTTGTTGGAGCTTCTGGAGAAAGAGAGAGAGAGATGGAGCTGGTTCGTTGAGGAGGATTTGGAAGAAGAAGAAGTTGAAACGAAAAGGAAGAAGGTGTTGGGCCGAAGAAGAGGGAGGAGAGGAGTTCGTCACCATTGTAAAGTTCCCTAAAAATTTGGAAGTAAGAATCAAATCTTCTTGGTCTTAAAAATGTTAAACTCCATGAGAAAATAAGTAACTCCTTTTTGGTTCAAAGGTAAAGCTACCTTGGTTTTTCTGTTAGAGAGAGAGATGAGCTTTTGGAAGTCTTGAGAGGTGGGTTGTTGGAGAGGAAGGATTGTTGTGATGAAAGGTTAAATCAATTTGGGCCGAATTGTAGAACCTTTCTCTATTTTTTTGTTCTTGATGTTTGAAGGTCATTTGGTTGTAAACTTTTCTCTTAATTTCATTTTCCTCATGCTTCGAAAATTCTGGTTCGGAGGGGAGAGGTTGAAATTCTATTGTTTAATCTTGGTAAATTCGGATTCCATAAAGAATTATGGAGTATTGGAAGTTAAGGAAATGTAAGAGGGTGGTATTAGTGTGTTGGGGGACTCCATTTGAAGTGGAAAAACCCATTATTCAAGCCCCAAACAGAACTTAACCAGAAAAATCTCAAAAACAGAGTAGAGGCTCTTTTCCATAGCATGAGTCGACCCATGGAGTGGTGGTGTCGACTCATGACAGGCTAAGACCATGTTCCTTGGACAGCCGACGGCGTGGGTCGACACAGGAGGAAGTGTGAGTCGACCCATGAGCTTTTAGCTCTCGGGACTTTTTGCAGGCGAAGGATTGGGTCGACACAATGGGGTTGTGAGTCGACCCATCCACTTTTAGCTCTCTATAGTTTTTGTAGGCTGGAGATTGAGTCGACCCACGGTGTGCGTGAGTCGACCCAATCCAGCGTTGGTGGCGTGAGTCGACCCTAGGGGCTTGGGGTGTCGACCCAGCCTTAGGGTGTGCGCGTGGTGAGTCGACCAAAGCAGCCCCACGTCGACTCAAGGCCCTTATTGGCTGCTGTAGGTGTCGACTCATGGTGGGCGTGAGTCAACTCATTGGGGCACAAAAACTAATATTTTACCATGATGTTTTAGGGCTTTTATAGACCCTTTTGGCCCTAGGTTCCTTAATGAAAAATGTCCCTAATAAGTGTATCTAACCTATAAAATCATGAAAGAGGAGAGTTATATAGGTTTGGGGAAAATTCTTAATTACTATTGTTATAGACTATAGGTTCTGAGAAAATAGCGGAGGAGGACGGTTCGGTGCCTCGTAGTTGAGAAGATTATCTTGAAACTTTTGACTTGAAGGTGAGAGTGGCTAGTTTATTAAAGTGAAATGAAATGCATGTATCTCTTTAAATGCTTTGATGAATCTTTCCTTTATGAATTTATGTGCTTATGATGAAGATGATTGGGTGAAGAATGATGTGAATTATCTAACTTGTGTAGTCATTATTCTATGTTGATGTAACATTATGTTATCAAGTGACCTTGTAGATGTATGAAGTATTGCTTGAGCATATGCATTAAACTAAAGAAGTAACCATCTCATGCCCGAAAGTGATGGTAATATTGTACACTCCATGGGAAAGCCCGAAGGTGAGGGTCGTGTTATACACTCCATTGAGAAAAAGCCCGAAGGTGAGGGCAGTGTAACACACCCCATTGGAGCATGCCCGAAGGTGAGGGCTGTACAATATGTTGAGTAGACAATGACATATCACACGTTGTGAAACATGATCATGGATTTTGGTGTTAATCCATAAATGACGATTGTATTTGTTTCTAATTAAAAGATGTTGGAGCTTCATGATGGGCTTGGTTGAGTGACTCAATATTAACTATGTTTGATTTACATATTTTATTATTGTATTTCACTTTATACTAAGCCCACTCTCCTGTAACCTTGTGGTTACAGATTCTTAGCTTTTGGGGTAGATATATGTCCACATGTGCCACGAGGAGGAGCGACGAGGAGTTATATTCCAACCCTTTTGTGTAGATGTCTTCTTGTGGATGTAACATGAAACAATATAGTATGTGTTGGTCCACGGAGGTGCAACCTAGAGGGGGGGTGAATAGGTTGTATGGCAACTAATTAACTTAATGGCCTCTTTTTGATTTTCTTCCTTTTAGCACTTAATTAAAGAGTAATGAAGCAGCGGAAAATAAATAATTAAAGTGCATGGAAAATAAACAAGATAAGGGAAGAGACAATGCAAACCAAAACACCAAGGCGTATAGTGGTTCGGCCAAATCCCGGCCTACATCCACTCTCTCAAGAACTCTTGAGGATTCCACTAAGGGCAAGACTTTACAGGTAGCTTGAAACCTCTCTTGTTACAGGTCAATCGAAACCTATTCTTTTATCGGGTAAAGCAAAACCACCTTCTTGAATACGGGCCAAGAGAAGCCGCCTTCTTCTATCGGGTAAAGAGCAACCGCCTCCTTCTTTGGGTGAAGTGAAACCACGCACGTATTGCTTCAGTCGGTGAATAGTAACCGTCGTCTTCTTGATAGTGAAGAGTAACCTCAGATGATTTGGTTGTTGCAGCAGCAACTTGGGATTGTGAGCTTTCTCCTTGTGAGATGATGATTACAATAAATGGCTCACTACAAATGACACTCTCACTCAATAATGATTTACAATCAATGAATGATAGATGAGAGGACTGTACAAAAATCTGGTTTATGAACCAGAGAAATAAAGCTCTAGGTTTGACAGTGAGAGCAATAAATGAGAGAGAAGGTTTGATCTTTTTCTTGTTGCTTCTTGATCTTCTTCAATGTTCCTCACATGTATTAAAGAGGCAGGAGACCCTCTTAAATAGCCCCTTATTGATTTCTGAACGTTGGGTCAAAGAGATAGCCGTTGGGGTGCATTAAATGCACTGATATGCCCGTTGGAAACCCCAGAATTTCGAAATCAGCAGCTAGGGTGTCGACACTTTGGTGAAGGGTGTCGACACTTTGTGTGTTGGGGCGCTGAGGGTGTCGACACTAGGGCTTAAAGGTGTCGACACTTTTCTATTTTGGTCTTTAAGGTGTCGACACTATAGGATGAAGGTGTCGACACTTTAGTTGCAGGGAGGAGAGAGTCAGCTCGGCTTCAAGGTGTCGACACTATGGCTAGAGGTGTCGACACTTTTGTTGATTTGGCAAGGCTGAGAAAACTCCAAG